>CM022300.1:575750579-575794795 GCA_011799875.1 Thinopyrum elongatum | reverse complement strand
GAACTCTGAAGAGGTTGAAAATTGGCATGATATTCATCATTCACCCACATAGCATGTGCTAAAAAGTTGAGAGGGTTACGGCAAAAACGGATGCACTTCGTGTACAAAATGGACAATCTCTTTCGAAGTATCAGGGTTCAGACAAAAAAATCATCTGTTACAAAGGGATTTCATTTTTTTGAACTTATTTGAACTCCAGACTTTTGTGTGCTCAAAATGAAACCATTCAAAGCCATATCATCAATTTTCAAACCATTTCTGAGTTCATCTGTCTTCACTTTTTCTTCGCTTGTGTCCTTTGCTTATTGCGCCGTAACCACGGATATTCTTCATCGTCCTTAACAGGGTGCTTGGGTCAGCCTTGACTTTGAAGGGTGGAATTTCATGAAACTTTTCATAACTTCAGACATGTCTGTCTTACCCTCCACTCCACGATGTCTCTTTTCCCTGAAAGAACTATGTGGCGCTTTGGCTCATCGTATGATGTATTCGCTTCCTTATCTTTTCTTTTTCTCGGTTTGGTAGACTTGTCCTTCACATAGAAAACCTGCGCCACATCATTGGCTAGGACGAATGGTTCGTCTGGTACCCAAGATTGTTGATCCACTGTTGTCATTCCGTATGTGGCTCTACCTGTACCCCGCCTCCTGACAGAGACCCATTGCACTTAAACAAAGGGACCTTAAAATCATGTCGTAGTCAAGTTCCCATAAGTCCACTATGTACCATAATATGTGTCCTTTCCCCTCTTGGTTGCTGCATAAAAGCGCACACCGTTGTTTTGGTTGGTGCTCTTTGATCTTGGGCGATGTGTAAAATGTATCCCATTTATCTCGTATCCTTGTAGTCAATACAGTCGAAGATGGTCCCCTGGACAACGAGTACAGTCATCTCAGAAACAGTGTTGTCACCTCTGAGACGTGTTTCCAACCAACTGCCGAAAGTCCTGATGTGTTCACATGTAATCCAGTCGTCACACTGCTCCGGGTGTTTGGAGCGCAGAATGTTCTTGTGTTCATCGACATACGGGGTCACCAAGGTAGAGTTCTGTATAAACTGTTAGTGTGCTTGAGACCAAGAATGCCCGTCCCTGCATATTATTTAGTCCCCTCCTAGCGTGCCTTTTCCAGTCAGTCTCCTCTCATACCGCGATTGAGGGAGACAATCTTCTTAAGGTCAGGAATGAAGTCAACACAAAACCCAATGACATCCTCTGTTTGATAGCCCATGGAGATGCTTCCTTTGGCCTAGCGCGGTTACGGACATATTTCTTTAGGACTCCCATGAACCTCTCAAAGGGGAACATTTGTGTAGAAATACGGGGCCCAAAACGACAATCTCGTCGACTAGATGAACTAGGACGTGCGTCATGATATTGAAGAAGGATGGTGGGACACCCAGCTCGAACTGACAAGACATTGCGCCACATCACTCCTAGCCTTGGTATGATTTCTGGATCGATCACCTTCTGAGAGATTGCATTGAGGAATGCACATAGCTTCACAATGGCTAATCGAACATTTTTCGGTAGAAGCCCCCTCAATGCAACCGGAAGCAGTTGCGTCATAATCATGTGGCAGTCATGAGACTTTAGGTTGTGAACTTTTTCTCTGGAGATTTATTATTCCCTTATATTCGACAAGAAGCCAGACGGGACCTTCATACTGAGCAGGCATTCAAAGAAGATTTCCTTCTCTTCTTTGGTAAGAGCGTAGCGGCAGGAATTCATACTGCTTTGGAGGCATGCCGTCTTTTGTGCCAATGTTGCAGGTCCTCCCGTGTCCGGTGTATCTTTTGTCTTTCCATACACGCCCAAAACAGCTAGCAGGTTCACGCAAAGGTTCTTTTCACGTGCATCACGTCGATTGAAGAGCGGACCTCTAGGTCTTTCCAGTAGGGTAGGTCCCAAAATATAGATTTCTTCTTCCACATGGGAGCGCGTCCCTCAGCGTCATTCGGAACAGATAGTCGCCGGGACCCTATCCAAAGATTAGTGTAAATCATTGACCATAGCTAGTACGTGATCACCGGTACGCATGGCGGGCTTCTTCCGGTGATCTGCCTCGCCTTTGAAATGCTTGCCTTTCTTTCGACATTGATGGTTGGTCGGAAGAAATCGACGATGCCCCAGGTACACATCTTCTGCCCTACTTTCGGGTGTCAGCTAAATAGTGCGTGCATGCATGGTATCCCTTGTTTGTCTGTCCTGAAAGGTTACTGAGAGCAGGCCAATCATTGATGGTTACAAACAGCAACGCATGCAGGTCAAATTCTCCTGTCTGTGCTCATTCCACACACGTACACCGTTTCCATTCCACAGCTGTAAAAGTTCTTCAACTAATGGCCTTAGGTACACATCAACGTCGTTGCGGGTTGCTTAGGGCCTTGGATGAGTACTGGCATCATATGAACTTCCGCTTCATGCACAGCCAAGGAGGAAGGTTATAGATACATAGAGTCAGGGCCAGGTGCTGTGATTGCTGCTCTGCTCCCCAAAAGGATTAATGCCATCCGCGCTTAAACCAAACCATACGTTCCTGCGTCACCTGCAAAATCTCCTCCCGGTATTTCTCTGATTTTTCTCCACTGCGACCCGTCAGCGGGTGCTCTCAACTTCCAGTCTTTCTTACGGTCTCTCTGTGCCATCGCATCAACTTAGCATGCTCTTTGTTTCTGAACTGACGTTTCAACCGTGGTATTATAGGAGCATACCACATCACCTCGCAGGAACCCTCTTCCTGGGGGGCTCGCCGTCAAAAATCACCAGGTCATCTCGTCTGATCTTATATCGCAATGCACCGCATACCGGCATGCGTTCAAATCCTCGTACGCATCACGGTACAGGATGCAGTCATTAGGGCATGCATGTATCTTCTGCACCACCAATCCTGAGGGCATACGACCTTCTTTGCTGCGTACGTACTGTCGGGCAATTCGTTATCCTTTGGAAGCTTCTTCTTCAATATTTTCAGTAGCTTCTCAAATCCTTTGTCAGGCACAGCATTCTCTGCCTTCCACTGCAGCAATTCCAGTACGGTACCGAGCTTTGTGTTGCCATCTTCGCAATTGGGGTACAACCCTTTTTGGTGATCCTCTAACATGCGATCGAATTTCAGCTTCTCCTTTCAATTCGCACTGTCTCCATGCATCAACAATGACCCGGCGGAGATCATCATCGGGCACGTCGTCTGGTTCTCTTGATCTTCAGCTTCCCCCGTTGCAGCATCACCGTATTCAGGGGGCACATAGTTGTCATCGTCCTCTTCTTCTTCGCTGTCTTCCATCATAACCCCTATTTCTCCGTGCCTGGTCCAAACATTATAGTGTGGCATGAAACCCTTCTCAAGCAGGTGGGTGTGAAGGATTTTCCGGTCAGAGTAAGACTTCGTATTCCCACATATAGGGCATGGACAACACATAAAACCATTCTGCTTGTTTGCCTCAGCCACTTCGAGAAAATTATGCACGCCCTTATGTACTCGGAGGTGCATCTATCACCGTACATCCATTGCCGTTCATCTGCGTGCATTATATATAATTACGTGTGTAAAAAAACGGCGACGAGAATTTTTTTCTTTTAGAAAGAAGATAAGAACAGAGGCTCACCACGGTTATGCCGGCGACGAGATCAGCGCGGGCGATTGACGGCGGTGAAGACGGGGACGGGACGTGACGGACCGCTAAACCTAGACAAATCTTGAGGAAATGGAGTTGAAGGTCGAGCTTCGAGAGGAGAAAGCTTAACTAGTGTGGCTCGGGCATTTCATCAAACACCTCATGTGCATAGGAGGTGAGCTAGAGCACCACAAAGCTCTCCCCTCGCCGGCCAGAAAAAACAGAGCAGTGTGGAGTGCTCTGCTCGCCGCGATGGGGTATCTATAGCCACCTCATTGGTCCCGGTTCGTGCGTGGAACCGGGACTAAAGGCCCCCCTTCTGTCCCGGTTCAAGCCACGAACCGGGACCAATGGATGTGGGCCAGGAGCGAGGCCCATTGGTCCCGGTTCGTGCCAGGAACCGGGACAAATGGGTCCGACGAACCAGGACCAATGCCCACGAGGCCCCCGGCCGGCCCCCTGGGCGCATGAACCGGGACGTATGCCCCCATGGGTCTCGGTTCATGACTGAACGGGACTAATGGGGGCCCGAACCAAAGCCCTGTTTTCTTACTAGTGGGCGCACTCTATATAAGCCACCCCTCCCCTTGGCACAGGGGTTCGCACCCCCTATAACTATTCCACCTTCCAATCGACACAGAGCCTCCGCGGCACCGAGACGTAGGGCTGTTATCTCTCCGAGAGGGGCCTGAACTCGTAAATCTGTGCGTACAGCCTCGCCGTAGCTAGGACACTGCCTCTCCTAACGTACCCCCTATTCTACTGTCACGAACTGTTCCCACGACAGTATCAAAACGAAAAGGAAAACTTGTGAAATGTTAGTGACATACCATTGCAATTTTTCATGTATGGTGGCCACGCCGCAACTATGTCAGAGTCTTTGCCATGACAGAACGATACACGGATGGAAGATCAAAGGGAATATCCCGTGCAGCCATAAATTTGCACAGGCAACAAGAACCCTTGTCTAACTCAAAACTCTGGCTCCAGATCCACCGCATAAATAAAAGCCTCGCAGCACGAAGGTGTGGAGACTGCACAGACTCTTGGCAGGAGATCACGGCGATACTAGCAAGTTCAAACTTGCACGTGTTCTTTGGCGCAGCCAATGTTGCCCAAGGTGATGCCGACACAAAATACGGATCACAGGAGAAGGAGAGCCATTTTCCTAAGAAGGTAAATGCATGTAAGCAAGAGTAAACAACAGAACTGAAATTATTAGAGTGGCACAAAAGAAGAAACTCTTGGTTAGCAAAAAGATCACCGATCAACTCTCATCCTAGTCAAAACAAATTTATTCTACCAACGCCAAAGAATTCTTGCAAGCAGGAATGCAGCACATATCCGGTCCATTTTATTCAACTTGCAACCTGACTTGTTAGCACAACTACTTTTGAAGAAAAATCATATAAATCAAACTGAAACAACAATCGAAGCAATTGAACTCATTCCAACCAGAATCTAAACAATTTAAACAAACACTTTTCAAGAAAAAGGATATCTGAAGCCAAATGGGAGAAAGAAAACGCCCGCTCCACCGTCCCTAACACGCGCCTCCTTGCCGCCTTCCCACCCCCACGGCGCAGCTGCCTTGGCAGTCGGCACACCACCCGGCCGTGCGCAGCGACTCGCCGCTAGCCAGGCTAACCGCAACCGCGCTGCCGTCCACCTTCGTCGGCCTGGCGAATCCAACGCAAATGCGGCCGTCGGTGGCGGTGAAGCAGAGAGAGCGAGGCGTCGTGGTGATGAAGGAAAGGCAAAGGACGGTTGTGGGAACTAGGGACGACTCAGGGAAAGAAAATGAGGAAAGAGACATGTCAAGGATCCACGCAGCCATTGAACGGTGGTGGATGTCAAGGATCCACGCAGCCATTGAAGCGGTGGTGGACTGGTGGTGCGTATGAAGATCTAATAATATGCGGCTGATTTGACCGACCGATAGATGAACAGAAGAACAGTAGCACGCCCACACTGTAGTCTACTGAGTACAGATACAAGGGATCGTTGAGCTTTTACCTTCTGGTTTGATCGGTGTTCTCGTCCCTATAGCCTTTTCTTCTTCACCCCTCCAGCTGGATTTTTTTTAAACTATCATGTTTTTTTTTAGCAAATTCGGAAACTATATGACTGAACGCATAAAAATCAAATCTACGACGCCGTCGGTCTCTTGCTGGCCCAAGATGAGCTTTTCGGCCAACTCCGGGCCGAAGTAGAGTCTTCGATCTACTTGCGGCCGAAGAGTGGTGGAACCGTGCCGAAGAGCACTCTTTGGTCATCTGTAGGCCGAAGAGTACTCTTTGGTCATCTGTAGCGAAGAGTCCTCTAGGACCCATCTCTTCGCGTAAATGGTAGGACGAAGTTGCATGGGTCCCAGAGGACTCTTCGGCCTACAGATGACCAAAGAGTACTCTTCGGCCTACAGATGACCAAAGAGTGCTCTTCGGCCCTGTTCCATCACTCTTCGGCCGCAAGTAGAACGAAGACTCTACTTCGGCCTGAGTTGGCCGAATAGCTCATCTTCGGCCAGCAAGAGGCCGACGGGGTCATAGATTCGATTTTTATGCATCAGGACAGTATAGTTTCCGAATTGCTCTAAAAAATCATCATAGTTTTAAAAAAAATCCTCCAGCTGCAGCCTGCAATACAAGGTACGCGTGATTCAAGCAATTGTCGACTCAACGAACTGATCCATGGAAATGAAAATGGGAGGTGAAACAGAGAAAAGGGAGCTTACTTGTTCAGTTCTTGTGTAAACTTTGGGTCTGTTGCAGCTGTTCTTATACAGTGGAGGGGAGGTGTGGGCAATACGCACGCATAGGCTTCCCCCTCAAACAAGGACAATCACAACACTTTACTTAGTCCATGGGACACCGCATCCGTCCGTGGACTTTGGGACCAGTCCGCAGACATTGATTCGGAAGCCAGCCATCCAACGCTATAATATCCGTTAATACGGTCAATTTGAAATTCAAATTCGTCCGATCACATAGCGCGCCCCGAATCACATCCCCAATCACAACTAAAAATGAGCAAATATTCATAGTATTTACATATCCAATCACAAAATAGCTTAGCCCGGTTAGCCCATGCAAAAAATTGGATTTTTTGCCCTGTCGGACCGTCAATCTGAGCCTCCACGCTCAATCTGCCATTGCCACCTCTGCCTCCTTCGCCGTTTCGGTTGTCTCCTTCTCCGCCGCCGCCTTCTCTGCCTCTGCCTCCGCCTCCAGCTCTTCCTTCTGTCGCTTCAACATCTTGAAACGGACGGCTTGCACGATCATCCTTACGTCCTGATCTAAATCTCCATGTTTAAGGTCAACATCTTCACGTCCTCCGAAGCGGCTGCGATCTAACATCTTCTCTGGAGCATGAGCTTCTTCTAATCGGGCTTGAGTTCTCTCTGTTGCCACTATCAACATGTTAAATCTTTTCGCTTTCTTTCCTCCTTGACGTCGGAACGCTTCACGTATGCCTCATCCTTCCTGGACAAGAAGTATTCGAACTCTCTCCGTCATCTTGGCCTCCGTCCCTTCTCGCTTCGCCCTCTCCTCATCCAACTTCTTTCCTCGGAACTCTCTTCTAGCCTTTTGGGCGGTTCTTTTGTTGAGTCGTTTCGATCAACGGTTTTTCCTCGGTTCCATCACAGATGGTCTTGGCAATGTATTGATTTCACTTGGGTTATCCATTCAATTTTAACCAACATGCATGTCGGTGAAGTTATTCTTTCCAACTTCAAGAACGCACTGCACGGAAGGGAAGGCTACAAAATAAAACATTGTCAACAATTCAATACATCCAAATGTCTCACAAACAATGCACATCCAGACACAATTGAATGAATTGATCTACACAACAATGCATGACCGGCCAAAGGATCTACAAAAACATGCACATTTTGGACACAGTTGATCTACACAACAATGCATGATCAGCCAAATGATCTACAACAATGGATATCCAGACACAATTGATCTACACAACAATGCATGACTGGCAAAATGATCTATAAAACAATGCATATCTGGACAGAAATTTGCAGGGGCACGCGATGCGCAGGGACACGCACCTACCAAACCCGCTGCCGCTCGATTTGCCTCGCGATTCACGAAGTAGTTGAATCCCGCACAAGAGCATAGTAAAAAGGAAAATTCATATAAAAAATTAAGTTTCAACAATCAAATCTTACGGTTTTTGCATCTAAAACTGCCAAGTTTTAACTAGTTTCAGAGATTATATTTTAAGCAATTTTTCTGCCGGTCGTAGACACAAAATAATTGATATTTATCGGTTGCGTACGTACTAAGTTTCAACATGAAACCTAACATTTTTTTTTAAAAGTCGTCAAAATATATTTAAAATGGATCTTATTTGAAAGATGGTTACAAGAAACACGAATATGAAAACAGAACTTATATTTGGAAGTTTTATTTAAAGATATAGAACTTTGAAAATCTGAAGCCAAATAAAAAGCCGGCAGCAGGGACTTGAGTGCCCTCGCACTTGCATGCCGCAAATCGTCGTTCCATATCCGGACACAATTGATCTTCACAACAATGCATGACCGGCCAAATGATCTAGAAAAAAATGCATATCCGGACAATGGATCTACACAACAATACATAACCGGCAAATAACAACTTACTTGTTCGGTGATTTGTGCACCACCTGACCAACATGCGTGAGTTTCCTCAGGTGGTCGCAATACTTTGACATGGCCTTTGGATGATTACATTGATGGTTGAGAGACTTTACGCCATGGTTGCAGATGCGCGCATCGTAGTAGGGCTCGAAATGGTTGTGTTCATGGAACCAAGAATGAATGCTGGCCCAAAATGTCTTGCCCTTTTGTTCCGTGCCATGGATCGGATCGAGGCCAGTGGCCAAACATGTCCCGCACATCAACTTGTCCCCTCGCATGTTAAAGCTTTCTCCTCAGCTCCGCTTTTTTTCGGCAGCAAAATTATCCAGATCATCGTCTTTACCGTCTTCTCCTGCTGTCCAGCGGCCCAATCCTGACACGTGGTCGGCTGGGTGTACATGCCAGACTAGGTATAGACCGAACTACGTAGCTGGCTGGGTGTAGTGCCGTTGTAGCCTGGGTGCGAGCGGATGGTGCCGACCTGAGTGGGCTCTAAGTAATGCACCTACCTGTCCTCGTAGCAACTCCTCCTCCGCCCCTCCCTCATGGACGATGTCAAACATCTCCCTGTCCGCGTCATCATACGCCGGTCCGCTTTAGACCTTACTAACGAACAACGTGTGAGCACCCATCTGCTTCAGCCCCGCGTTCGTTCGGAGAAGCCGCGGCAATGAATACTTCGAGAAAAGAATGGTGCCGCATTGACATCGACGAATAAGGCACTTGGACGATGATGGATGCTCGACTGCCTACCAAGATGATGGCTGTGTAGTAGTATGGAGCCTTGTAACGCTCCAGCCATGGCGGCATCTACATGGTCGGCGACGGCACCAGGGCCCCGCGCCCAGGCTTGGCCCTCCACCATGTCCGCCGCCATCAGCACGTCCACCACCATGACTACCACCTCCGCCTCCGCCGGCCTTCTTCTTCTTGGGTGTCACAACCTTCGCGGCCTTCGCTTTGAGGGGGCGATTTTACCGTGTTCCAGTTGATCTTCCGAGGAGCGTGATCACCGGATCCTCCACCACCGCCTTCTCCGGCAGCCTTTCCTACGAGTCCATGCACCGGCGTGTAGCGAAAAAGGGTGGGAATTGGGTGGAGAGCAGCGGATAGGCGGACAAGTTTCTATCATTAAATCTGCGAAATTCAATGTCACGTATAAATAATGAGCTAGCTTGTGTTCCAATCTTCAAATAATATTGACTAGCAAACATGTCATACATTGCAACAGAATAATATTTTCTCACAGCCCAAATAAGATTGCTCAAGACCACTACTGACCCCTATCACTAGTAGAAACAGGGCTTTGGTTGAGGCCTGGGTAAGGGCATTAATCCCGGTTCACTCATGAACCGGGACAAAAGGGGGCATCAGTCCCGATTCGTGAGGCCAGGCGCCCGGCCGGGCCTCAGGGGCCATTGGTCCCGATTCGTCTGACCCCTTTGGTCCCGGTTCCAGACACGAACCAGACCAATGGGCCTCGCTCCTGGCCCACAACTTTAGTCCTTGTTTTGGGAAAACGGGACCAATATAGTCCTTTAGTCCCGGTTTTAGCCACCAACCGGGACTAAAGAGAGGCCTATATATACCCCCTGTCCGCAAGCAGAGCAGTGCACTGCTCTGTTTTTTTCCGTCCGTGGAGAGCTTTGTGGTGCTCTAGCTCACCTCCTATGCAATGAGGTGTTCGATGAATGCCGAGCCACACTTAAGCTTTCTCCTCTCGAAGCTCCTTGTCCAAACTCCATTTTCCTCAAGATTTGTCTAGGTTTGGCGGTCCATCCTGTCCGCTCCCGTCTCACCCCGTCGATCGCCCGCGCCGATCTCGTCGCCGGCACCACCGTGGTAAGCCTCTTGTTCTATCTTCTTTCTAAAAGAAAAAAATTCTTACTTGTATGATTTAGATGATACTTGTATAATTTTCGTACCTTTATTATTGTTTGTTATTATATAGTGCGATGGTTTTGGTATCCGACCCCGTCGGCCCTCGTCCTGTCTATGATTCGGATGTGGTATTATTATCTTTATAACTATTTGTTTCTTTAGTGTTTATGACAATTATGCCGACCAACGTGACATAGATGTTATCTAGGAGGTATGTGAACCGGAAATTTCAACCGACCTCTTGTCGAGAGGTTAAATTTAGTTGAAAAAGAAAACGATTACTTCAAGAAAAAATTGAAAAGAATTGAGGAGGAGAAGATGGATGGAGTTGCATGTTGCGGATATCGTCGATGATCACAAGATCCAGATGGATAAAATGCGCTTGAAGATTAGAAAGATGAAAAAATATGCCATTCATACTGAGGCTTGGTATCATTATGCCGTCGGATCAATGTTACCTTAGTTGCGATTATGATCGCATTTGTTGTTGCATTGAATGTTTTACACAGTTTCAATGTATGGTTTAATTAGATGCTCTGGAGAGCTATATGTTGTTCAATGAGAACTATGTATGTACTTGGTTTTAATGTGATGATGAACTCTATTAATTTGGTTACTTCTCTATTCATGATGGCTGTAATGGTTTTTGAACACTTAATTATATATAATGCACGCATGTGAACCGGCAATGGATGTAGTGACAGACGCACCTCCGAGTACATTAAGGGCGTGCATAATTTTCTCGAAGTGGTTGAGGCAAACAAGCAGAATGGTTTCATGTGTTGTCATGCCCTAGATGTAAGAATACAAAGTCTTACTCTAACCGGAAAACCCTTCACACCCACCGCTTGAGAAGGGTTTCATGCCACACTATAATGTTGGACCAAGCACGGAGAAAGAGGGGTATGATGGAAGACAACGAAGAAGAAGAGGATGATGACAACTATGTGCCCCCTGAATACGGTGATGCTGCAACGGGGGAACTGAAGATCAAGAGGAACCAGACGATGTGCCGATGATGATCTTCACCAGGTCATTTTTGATGCAAAGAGACAATGCGAAAGTGAAAAGGAGAAGTTTAAGTTTGATCGCATGTTAGAGGATCACAAAAAAGGGTTGTACCCAAATTGCGAAGATGGCAACACAAAGATTGGTACCAAATTGGAATTGCTGCAGTGGAAAGCAGACAATGGTTGTATCTTACAACGGATTTGAGAAGCTACTAAAATATTGAAGAAGAAGCTTCCAAAGGATAACGAATTACCCGACAGTACGTACGGAGCAAAGAAGGTTCTATGCCCTCTAGGATTGGAGGTGCAGAAGATACATGCACGCCCAATGACTGCATCCTTACCGTGGTGTGTACGAGGATTTGAACGCATGCCCGGTATGCGGTGCATTGCGGTATAAGATCAGACGAGATGACCCTGGTGATGTGAGGGCGAGCGGCCAGGAAGAGGGTTCCTGCCAGGTGATGTGGTATGCTCCTATAATACCATGGTTGAACGTCTGTTCAGAAACAAAGAGCATGCCAAGTGATGCGATGGCACAAAGAGGACCGTAAGAAAGACGGGAAGTTGAGAGCACCCGCTTCGGGTCGCAGTGGGAAAAATCGAGAGAAAGTGGGGGGACTTTGCAGGTGACGCAAGAGAGGGTAACTATGGCATTAATCCTTTGGGGAGCAGAGCAGCAATCATGCACCTGGCCCGTGACTCTATGTATCTATAACCTTCCTCCTTGGCTGTGCATGAAGCGGAAGTTCATTATGATGCCAGTTTTCATCCAAGGCCCTAAGCAACCGGCAATGACATTGATGTGTACCTAAGGCCATTAGTTGAAGAACTTTTACAGCTGTGGAATGGAAAGGTGTACGTGTGTGGGATGAGACAGACCCGCAGGAATTTGACCTACAGCTTTGCTGTTTGTACCATCAATGATGGGCTGCTCTCAGTAACCTTTCAGGACAGACAAACAAGGGATACCAGCATGAACGCACTGTTTAGATGACACCGAAAGTATATATTTGGACAAATGCAGGAAGAATGTGTACCTGGGGCAACGTCGATTTCTTCCGACCAACCATCAATGTCGAAAGAAAGGCAAGCATTTCAAAGGCGAGGCAGATCACCGGAAGAAGCCCGCCGTCCGTACTGGTGATACATACTTGCTATGGTCAATGATTTACATGTAATCTTTGGAAAGGGTCCCGCGGACTATCTGTTGAATGCGCTGAGGGACGTGCACCCATGTGGAAGAAGAATAATATTTTGGGACCTACCCTACTGGAAAGACCTAGAGGTCCGCTCTGCAATCGACGTGATTACGTGACGAAGAATCTTTGCGTGAACCTGCTAGGCTTCTTGGGTGTGTATGGGAAGACAAAGATACACTGGAGGCACGGGAGGACCAGCAACGTGTGCACGAAAAGACGGCATGCCTCCAAAGCAGTATGAAGGTCCTGCCAGCTACGCTCATACCAAAGAAGAGAAGGAAATCTTCTTTGAATGCCTGCTCAGTATGAAGGTCCCATCTGGCTTCTCGTCGAATATAAAGGGAATAATAAATATGGCAGAGAAAAAGTTTTAGAACCTAAGTCTATGACTGCCCAATGATTATGACGCAACTACTTCCGGTTGCATTGAGGCGGCTTTCTACCGGAAAACGTTCGATTAGCCATTGTGAAGCTATGTGCATTCCTCAATGCAATCTCTCAGAAGGTGACGATCCAGAAATCCTACCAAGGTTAAGGAGTGATTTGGCGCAATGTCTTGTCGTTTGAGCTAGTGTTCCCACCATCCTTCTTCATTATCATGACGCACGTCCTAGTTCATCTAGTCAACGAGATTGCCATTCTGGGCCCTGTATTTCTACACAATATGTTCCCCTTTGAGAGGTTCATGGGAGTTTTAAAAGAAATATGTTCGTAACCGCGCTAGGCCAGAAGGAAGCATCTATCGGGCCACAAAACAGAGGAGTAATTGGGTTTTGTGTTGACTTCATTCCTGACCTTAAGAAGATTGGTCTCCCTCAATCGCGGTTATGGGGGAGACTGACTGGAAAAGGCACGTAGGAGCGGACTCAATAATATGTAGGGACGGGCATTCTTGTCTCAAGCACACTACACAGTTCTACAGAATTCTACTTGGTGACCCCGTATATCAATGAACACAAGAATATTCTGCGCTCCAAACACCCTAAGCAGTGTGACGACTGGATTACATGTGAACAATCAGGACTTTCGGCAGTTGGTTGCAAACACGTCTCATGGGTGACAACAATGTTCTTATGAGCTGTACTGTTGGCCAGGAGACCATCTTCGACTGTATTGACTTACAAAGGGTACGAGATAAATGGGAATACATTTTACATGATCGCCAAGATCAAAAGAGCACCAACCAAAACAGTGGTGGCCGCTTTGATGCAGCAACCAAGAGGGGAAAGGACACATATTATGGTTACAAGGGGACATATGGGAACTGACTATGGACATGATTTTAAGGTCCCTTGTTTCAGTGCAAATGGGTCAATCTGTCAGGAGGTGGGGTACAGGTAGACCCACAGTACAGAATGACAACAGTGGATCTGAACATCTTGGGTACATAGACGAACCATTCGTCTAGCCAATGATGTGGCGCAGGTTTTTCTATGTGAAGGACATGTCTACCAAACCGAGAAAAAGAAAAGATAAGGAAGCGAATACATCATACGATGAGCCAAAGTGCACATAGTTCTTTCAGGAAAAGAGACATCATGGGAGTGGAGGGCAAGACAGTCATGTCTGAAGATTATGAAAAGTTTCATGAAATTCCTCCCTTCAAAGTCAAGGCTGACCCAAGCACCCTGTAAACGATGAAGATTATCCATGGTTACGCGCAATAAGCAAAGGACACAAGCGAAGAGAAAGTGAATACTTTCCTCACAATTTTATGATGATGCCTTTGATCTAGAATATCACTGCAGTTACATGTGAAGAAATGAAATGCCTTTTGTAACAGATGAGTTTTCGTATGAAACCCTGATACTTCGAAAGAGATTGTCCGTTTTGTACACGAAGTGCATCCATTTTTTGTCGTAACCCTCTCAACTTTTTAGAACAATGCTATGTGGGTGAAATGATGATACCATGCCAACTTTCAACCTTTCAGAGTTCATTTGTAGTGCTTTTCAATTTCAGGGTCATTTAGCTTAAAAAATCAGTAAATGCTATGAAAAATACCAAATGAAGTCAGATAGGGTGTGAAAATTGATGATATGGCTTTGAATGGTTCATTTGAACACACACAAAGTCTGGAGTTCAAATAAGTTCACAAAAAAATGAAATAACTTTGTAACAGATGAGTTTTCGTCTGAAACCCTGATACTTCGAAAGAGATTGTCCGTTTGTACACGAAGTGCATCCAGGTTTTGCCGTAACCGTCTCAACATTTTATAACATGCATGTGGGTGAAATGACGATACCATGCCAACTTTCAACCTTTTCAGAGTTCATTGTGTGCTTTTCAATTTCAGGGTATTTAGCTTAAAAAAAATCAATAAATGCATGAAAAATACCAAATGAAGTCAGAAAAGGGTTGAAAATTATGATGTGGCTTTGGATGGTGCATTTGAAACACACAAAAGTCTGAAGTTCGAATAAGTTCAAAAAAATGAAATCCTTTGTAAAGAGTGAGTTTCGTATGAAACCCTGATACTTCGAAAGAGATTGTCCATTTTTTACATGAAGTGCATCCAGCTTTTGCCGAACCCTCTCAACTTTTTAGCACATGCTATGTGAGTGAAATGATGATACATTGGCAACTTTCAACTTTCAGAGTTTATTTGAAGTGTTTTCAATTTCAGGGTCATTTTGCTCAAAGAAGAACTAGAAAACTTTTATGAAACTCTAATAGCAAAAAGAATGAATTAAAAATAATCATAAAATATTCTGTTATGATCAACTAAAACAAAACTATAATATTCTTCAATAGCAAAAAGAATTAACTAAAAAGCTTTTATAAAACTCTAATATCAAAAGGAATCAACTAAAAAGATTTATAAACCTCTAGTATTTTTGAAACTAAATTTTTATAAATTATGCAACTAAATTATCATAGTTATTTTTTCAAAATATTAATAGCAAAAAGAATTTTCATAAAGAATTTTTGTTAGAAACTTTAATAGCAAACTAAAATAACAAAATCTGGTTTGATTAAAACGACATTTAAAATAACCTAAAGAAATACCAAATGAGATATAATGATAAAACACAGTAATATTAAATAGCAGGAAAAAGAATCACTCAAAAATCTATTTTTATAGTAAAGTTATTCACAAAATAGTGTTCACACAAATTTAAAGATTTCAAATTTAAACTATTCAAATTTGAAAACTAATGGCACTAACAGAAAGTTTATAATTTTTGTGACCTAAACGCAAAAAAAGATCACTGAAAAAATTGTAAGTATTTAGTAAGTACAAACAAAAGAAAATAAATAAAAGCGTCAAGAAAACAAAAAAAATGGAAAAAAAATTAAAAAAATACCGCCTACTGGGCCACCACGCCTGAATAGACTAGAAAACCATTGGGCCAGATTCAGGCCGCCAGCAGGCCCAGTAGGCCCACAGGCAGAGGAGTGTGACATTAGGCCCGTAAGCCTGCAGTTGAGAGAGCTCGAGAGGGTCGGCGAGCAGCGCTATAAACAACTCTCGAGCCCTCTCAGCTAGCGAGGGGGGACTAAACTTTTGGCCCGGGCATAAAGGTCTCTGCTTCCCGCCCTTTGGGCTGACGAAAAGAGACCTTTGGTCCCGGTTGGTGGCACGAACCGGGACTAAAGGGGGGCATTGGTCCCGGTTGGTGCCACGAACCGGGCCAAAGATGGTTGCTATATAACCCAACACTTAGGAAATTTCCTCACCCGCCATTCTTCTCTCGAACGCCGCCAGGCTGCTGCTGCTCCTCGACGCCGCGCCCCTGCCCCGACGTCGCCATTGCCTCCGAGCGCCCGAGGTCGCCGTCGCCATCGCGCGTCCCTCCCGCTCCCGCCTGCTCCTCGTCGCCGTCCCGCGCCCTGCCTGCCCGACGCGTCGCCCGTGCCCCCTGCCTCGACGCCGGCCGCCCCTGCCCCCTGCTTCGACGCCGGCCGCCCGTGTGCCCTGCCCCGACGCGCCCCGGCCCCGGCCTGCCCTGACCACGCCGCATCTTTCTCCCGTTTCGGTCGGCGGCCTCCTCCTCTCTGTCCTCTTTTTATATATATTTCCGCTTCATGCACAGCCAAGGAGGAAGGTTATAGATACATAGAGTCACGGGCCAGTGCTATGATTGCTGCTCTGCTCCCCAAAAGGATTAATGCCATACTTCCTTGCGTCACCTGCAAAGTCCCCCCACTTTCTCTCGATTTTCTCCACTGCGACCCGTAAGCGGGTGCTCTCAACTTCGTCTTTCTTACGGTCCTCTTTGTGCCATCGCATCAACTTGGCATGCTCTTGTTTCTGAACAGACGTTTCAACCATGGTATTATAGGAGCATAACACATCACCTTGGCAGGAACCCTCTTCCTGGGCCGCTCGCCCTCAACATCACCAGGGTCATCTCGTGATCTTATACCGCAATGCACATACGGGCATGCGTTCAAACTCGTACACACCACGGTAGAGGATGCAGTCATTAGGGCGTGCATGTATTTCTGCACCTCCATCTAGAGGGCATAGAACCTTCTTTGCTCCGTACGTACTGGCGGGTAATTCGTTATCCTTTGGAAGCTTCTTCTTCAATATTTTAGTAGCTTCTCAAATCCGTTGTAAGATACACCATTGTCTGCTTTCCACTGCAGCAATTCCAATTTGGTACCAATCTTTGTGTTGCCATCTTCGCAATTTGGGTACAACCCTTTTTTGTGATCCTCTAACATGCGATCGAAACTTCAACTTCTCCTTTTCACTTTCGCATTGTCTCTTTGCATCAAAAATGACCTGGGGAAGATCATCATCAGGCACATCGTCTGTTCCTCTTGATCTTCAGCTTCCCCCGTGCAGCATCACCGTATTCAGGGGGCACATAGTTGTCATCATCCTCTTCTTCTTCGTTGTCTTCCATCATAACCCCTCTTTCTCCGTGCTTGGTCCAAACATTATAGTGTGGCATGAAACCCTTCTCAAGCAGGTGGGTGTGAAGGGTTTTCCGGTTAGAGTAAGACTTTGTATTCTTACATCTAGGGCATGGACAACACATGAAACCATTCTGCTTGTTTGCCTCAACACTTCGAGAAAATTATGCACGCCCTTAATGTACTCGGAGGTGCGTCTGTCACAGTACATCATTGCCGGTTCAACTGCGTGCATTATATATAGTGTATCAAAAACCATTACAGAACATCATGAATAGAGAAGTAACCAAATTAATAGAAGTTCATCATCACATTAACACAAAGTACATACATAGTTCTCATTGAACAACAATAGCTCTCCAGAGCATCTAATTAAAACATACATTGAAACTGTGTAAAACATTTCAATGCAACAACAAATGCGATCATAATCGCAACTAAGGTAACAATTGATCCGACGGCATAATGATACCAAGCCTCAGTATGAATGGCATATTTTTATCTTTTAATTTCAAGCGCATTTTATCCATCTTGATCTTGTGATCATCGACGATATCCGCAACATGCAACTCCAATTCCATCTTTCCTCCTCAATTCTTTCAATTTTTTCTTGAAGTAATCGTTTTCTTTTTCAACTAAATTTAACCTCTCGACAAGGGGTCGGTTGGAATTTCCGGTTCACATACCTCCTAGATAAAACATCTATGTCACGTTGGTCGGCATAATTGTCATAAACACTAAATGAAACAAATAGTTATAAAGATAATATATACCACATCCGAATCATAGACAGGACGAGGGCCGACGGGGTCGGATACCAAAACCATCGCACTTATAAAAACAAACAATAATAAAGGTACGAAAATTATACAAGTATCTATCTAAATCATACAAGTAAGAATTTTTTTCTTTTAGAAAGAAGATAAGAACAAGAGGCTTACCACGGTGGTGCCGGCGACGAGATCGGCGCGGGGCGACGGTGGTGAGGACGGGGACGGGACAGGATGGACCGCCAAACCTAGACAATCTTGAGGAAAATGGAGTTTGGACAAGGAGCTTCGAGAGGAGAAAGCTTAGTGTGGCTCGGGCATTTCATCGAAACACCTCATGTGCATAGGAGGTGAGCTAGAGCACCACAAAGCTCTCCCACGGACGGTAAAAAAAAACAGAGCAGTGCACTGCTCTGCTTGCGGACAGGGGGTATATATAGGCTCTCTTTTAGTCCCGGTTGGTGGCTAAAACCGGGACTAAAGGACTATATTTGGTCCGGTTTCGGCCACAAACAAGGACTAAAGGTTGTGGGCCAGGAGCGAGGCCCATTGGTCCTGGTTCGTGTCTGGAACCGGGACCAAAGGGGTCAGAAGAATCGGGACCAATGGCCCTGAGGCCCGGCGGCGCCTGGCCTCACGATCGGGACTGATGCCCCCCTTTGTCCCGGTTCATGAGTGAACGGGATTAATGCCCTTACCAGGCCTCAACCAAAGCCCTGTTTCTACTAGTGATAGGGGTCAGTAGTGGTCTTGAGCAATCCTATTTGGGCTTGTGAGAAAATAATTCTGTTGCAATGTATGGCATGTTTGTAGTCAATATTATTTGAAGTTGGAACACAAGCTAGCTCATATTTATACGTGACATTGAATTTCGCAGATTTAATGATAGAAAATTGTCCGCCTATTCCGCTGCTCTCCACCCAATTCCCGCCCTTTTTCGCTACCGCCGGTGCATGGACTCGTAGGAGAGGCTGCCGGAGAAGGCGGTGGTGGAGGATCGGGATCACGCTCGCTCGGAAGATCAACTCGGAGACACGGTAAAATCGCCCCCTCAAAGCGAAGGCCGCGAAGGTTTTGACACCCAAGAAGAAGAAGGCCGGCGGAGGCGGAGGTGGTAGTCATGGTGGTGGACGTGTGTGATGGCGGCGGACATGGTGGAGGGCCAAGCCTGGGACGCGGGGCCCTGGTGGCCGTCGCCGACCATGGATGATGCCGCCAGGCTGGAGCGTTACAAGGCTCCATACTACTACACAGCCAATCATCTTGGTAGGCAGTCCCGAGCATCCATCATCGTCCAAGTGCCTTATTGCGTCGATGTCAATGCGGCACCATTGCTTTTCTCGAAGTATTCATTGCCGCGGCTTTCGAACGAACGGGGGCGTGAAGCAGATGGGTGCTCACACGTTGTTCGTTAGTAAGGCTAAAGCGGGCGAGCCGGCGTATGATGACGCGGACAGGGAGATGTTTGACATCGTCCATGAGGGAGGCGGAGGAGGAGGTTGCTACGAGGACAGGTAGGTGCATTACTTAGAGCCCACTCAGGTCGGCACCATCCGGGCTCGCACCCAGGCTACAACGGCACGTACACCCAGCCAGCTACGTAGTGGTCTATACCTAGTCTGGCATGTACACCCAGCCGACCACGTGTCAGGATTGGGCCGCTGGACAGCAGGAGAAGGACGGTAAAGACGATGATCTGGTAATTTTGCTGCCGAGAAAAAAGCGGAGCTGGGAGAAAGCTTTAACATGCGAGGGGACAAGTTGATGTGCGGAGCATGTTTGGCCACTGGCCTCGATCGATCCATGGCAAGGAACAAAAGGGCAAGACCTTTTGGGCCAGCATTCACTCTTGGTTCCATGAACACAACCATTTCGAGCCCTACTACGATGCGGCATTGCAAACATGGCGTAAAGTCTCTCAACCATCAATGATACATCATCCAAAAGGCCATGTCAAGTATTGCGACCACTCGAGGAAACTCATCGCATGTTGGTCAGGTGGTGCACAAATCACCGAACAAGTAAGTTGTTATTTGGCCGGTTATGTATTGTTGTGTAGATCCATTGTCCGGATATGCATTATTTTCTAGATCATTTGGCCGGTCATGCATTGTTGTGAAGATCAATTGTTCCGGATATGGAACGACGATTTGCGGATGCAAGTGCGAGGGCACTCAAGTCCCTGCTGCCGGCTTTTTATTTTGGCTTCAGATTTTCAAAGTTCTATATCTTTTAAATAAAACTTCCAAATTAGTTCTGTTTTCATATTCGTGTTTCTTGTGTACCAGCTCTTTCAAATAAGATCCATTTTAAATATATTTGACGACTTTTAAAAAAAAATGTTAAGTTTCAATGTTGAAACTTAGTACGAGCAACCGATAAATATCAATTATTTTGTGTCTACGACCGGCAGAAAAATTGCTAAAATTATATCTTGAAACTAGTTAAAACTTGGCAGTTTTAGATGCAAAAACCGTAAGATTTGATTGTTGAAACTTAATTTTTTATATGAATTTTCCTTTTTACTATGCTCTTGTGCGGGATTCAACTACTTCGTGAATCGCGAGGCAAATCGAGCGGGCAGCGGGGTGGTTGGTAGGTGCGTGTCCTGCACTCGCGTGCCCCTGCAAATTTCTGTCCAGATATGCATTGTTTATAGATCATTTTGCCAGTCATGCATTGTGTGTAGATCAATTGTGTCTGGATATCCATTGTTTGTAGATCATTTGGTGATCATGCATTGTTGTGTAGATCAACGTGTCCAAAATGTGCATTGTTTTGTAGATCCTTTGGCCGGTCATGCATTGTTGTGTAGATCAATTCATTCAATGGTTGGATGTGCATTGTTGTAGATCATTTGGATGTATATGAATTGTACAATGTTTTATTTTGTAGCCTTCCCTTCCGTGCAGTGCGTTCTTGAAGTTGGAGAAGAATAACTTCACCGACATGCATTGTTGGTTAAAATTGAATGGATAACCCAAGTGAAATCAATACATTGCCAAGACCATCGTTGATGGAACCGAGGAAGAAACCGGTGATCGAAACGACTCAACAAAAGAACCGCCCAAAAAGGCTAGAAGAGAGTTCCGAGGAAAGAAGTTGGATGAGGAGAGGGCGAAGCGAGAAGGGACGGAGGCCAAGATGACGGAGAGGTTCGAATACTTCTTGTCCAGGAAGGATGAGGCATACGTGAAGCGTTCCGACGTCAAGGAGGAAAGAAAGGCGAAAAGATTTAACATGTTGATAGTGGCAACAGAGAAGAAGCTCAAGCCCGATTAGAAGAAGCTCATGCTCCAAGAGAAGATGGTTGAGATCGCAGCCGCTTCGGAGGACGTGAAGATGTTGACCTTAAACATGGAGGATTTAGATCAGGACGTAAGGATGATCGTGCAAGCCGTCCGTTTCAAGATGTTGAAGCGACAGAAGGAAGAGCTGGAGCGGGAGGCAGAGGCAGAGAAGGCGGCGGCGGAGAAGGAGACAACCGAAGGCGAGGAGGCAGAGTGGCAATGGCAGATTGAGCGGGGAGGCTCAGATTGACGGTCCGACAGGGCAAAAAATCCAATTTTTTGCTGGGTACCGGGCTAATGCTATTTTGTGATTGGATATGTAAATACTATGAATATTTGCTCATTTTTAGTTGTGATTGGGGATGTGATTCGGCGCGCGCTATGTGATCGGACGAATTTGAATTTCAAATTGACCGTAGTAACGGATATTATAGCGTTGGATGGCTGGCTTCCGAATCAATGTCTGCGGACTGGTCCCAAAGTCCACGGACGGATGCGGTGTCCCATGGACTAAGGTAAAGGTTGTGATTGTCCTTGTTTGAGAGAGGGAAGCCTATGCGTGCGTATTTGCCCACACCTCCCCTCCACTGTATAAGAACAGTGCAACGACCCAAAGTTTACACAAGAACTGAACAAGTAAGCTCCCTTTTCTCTGTTTCACCTCCCATTTTCATTTCCATGGATCAGTTTCGTTGAGTCGACATATTGTTGAATCACGCGTACCTTGTATTGCAGGGCAGCTGGAGGATTTTTTTTAAAACTATGATGATTTTTATAGCAAATTCGGAAACTATACGTCCTGATGCATAAAAATCAATCTATGACCCCGTGGCCTCTTGCTGGTCGAAGATGAGCTATTCGGCCAACTTCAGGCCGAAGTAGAGTCTGCGTCTACTTGCGGCCGAAGAGTGATGGAACAGGGCCGAAGAGCACTCTTTGGTCATTGTAGGCCGAAGAGTACTCTTTGGTCATCTGTAGGCCGAGAGTCCTCTGGGACCCATGCAACTTCGTCCTACCATTTACGCGAAGGATGGGTCCTAGAGGACTCTTCGGCCTACAGATGACCAAAGAGTACTCTTCGGCCTACAGATGACCAAAGAGTGCTCTCGGCACGGTTCCACCACTCTTCGGCCGCAAGTAGATCGAAGACTCTACTTCGGCCCGGAGTTGGCCGAAAGCTCATCTTGGGCCAGCAAGAGAACGACGGGTCGTAGATTTGATTTTTATGCGTTCAGTCATATAGTTTCCGAATTTGCTAAAAAAAAACATGATAGTTTAAAAAAAATCCAGCTGGAGGGGTGAAGAAGAAAAGGCTATAGGGACGAGAACACCGATCAAACCAGAAGGTAAAAGCTCAACGATCCCTTGTATCTGTACTCAGTAGACTACAGTGTGGGGGCTGCTACTGTTTTCTGTTCATCATCGGTCGGTCAAATCAGCCGCATATTATTAGATCTTCATACGCACACCAGTCCACCACCGCTTCAATGGCTGCGTGGATCCTTGACATCCACCACCGCTTCAATGGCTGCGTGGATCCTTGACATGTCTCTTTCCTCATATTATTTCCCTGAGTCGTCCCTAGTTCCCACAACCGTCCTTGCCTTCCTTCATCCACCACGAACGCCTCGCTCTCTCTGCTGTTCACCGCCACCGCACGGCCGCATTTGCGTTGGATTCGCAGGCCGACGAAGGTGACGGCAGCGCGGTTGCGGTTAGCCTGGCTAGCGGCGAGTCGCTGCGCAGCGGCCGGGGTGGTGTGCCGATGCCAAGGCAGCTGCGCCGTGGGGGTGGGAAGGCGGCAAGGGCGCGTGTTAGGGACGGTGGAGCGGGCGTTTTCTTTCTCCCATTTGGCTTTCAGATATCCTTTTTCTTGAAAAGTGTTTGTTTAAATTGTTTAGATTCTGGTGGAATGAGTTCAATTGCTTCGATTGTTGTTTCAGTTTGATTTATATGATTTTCTTCAAAAGTAGTTGTGCTAACAAGTCAGGTTGCAAGTTGAATAAATGGACCGGATAGTGGCTGCATTCCTGCTTGCAAGAATTTTTTGGCGTTGGTAGAATAAATTTGTTTTGACTAGGATGAGAGTTGATCGGTGATCTTTTTGCAAACCAAGAGTTTCTTCTTTTGTGCCACTCGTAAATAATTTCAGTTCTGTTGTTTACTCTTGCTTACATGCATTTACCTTCTTTAGGAAAATGGCTCTCCTTCTCCTTGTGATCCTGTATTTTGTGTCGGCATCACCTTGGGCAACATTGGCTGCCCAAAGAACACGTGCAAGTTTGAACTTGCTAGTATCGCCGTGATCTCCTGCCAAGAGTCTGTGCAGTCTCCTACACCTTCGTGCTGCGAGGCTTTTATTTATGCGGTGGATCTGGAGCCAGAGTTTGAGTTAGACAAGGGTTCTTGTTGCCTGTGCAAATTTATGGCTGCAGGGATATTCCCTTTGATCTTCCATCCGTGTATCGTTCTTGTCATGGCAAAGACTCTGACAAAGTTGCGGGTGGCCACATAAATGAAAAATTGCAATGGTATGTCAAGCTAACATTTTCACAAGTTTTCCTTTTCGTTTTGATACTGTCGTGGGAACGAGTCTGACAGTAGAAGTAGGGGGGACGTAGGAGGAGGCAGTGTCCTAGCTACGCGAGGCTGTACGCACAGATTTACGAGTTCAGGCCCCTCTCGGAGAGGATAACAGCCCTACGTCTCGGTGCCGCGGAGGCTCTGTCGATTGGAATGTGGAATAGTTATAGGGGGTGCGAACCCCTGTGCCAGAGGGGAGGGGTGGCTTATATAGAGTGCGCCCACTAGTAGAAAACAGGGCTTTGGTTCGGGCCAGCCCATTAGTCCCGGTTCAGTCATGAACCGAGACCCATGGGGGGCATACGTCCCGGTTCATGCGCCCCCGGGGGCGGGGGGCCTCGTGGGCATTGGTCCTGGTTCGGCTGGACCCATTTGTCCCGGTTCCTGGCACGAACCGGGACCAATGGGCCTCGCTCCTGGCCCACATCCATTGGTCCCGGTTCGTGGCTTGAACCGGGACAGAAGGGGGGCCTTTAGTCCCGGTTCCACGCACGAACCGGGACCAAGTGGTGGCTATAGATACCCCATCGCCGGGAGCAGAGCACTCCACAACTGCTCTGTTTTTTCTGGCCGGCGAGGGGAGAGCTTTGTGGTGTCTAGCTCACCTCCTATGCACATGAGGTGTTTGATGAAATGCCCGAGCCACACTAGTTAAGCTTTCTCCTCTCGAAGCTCGACCTTCAAGCTCCATTTTCCTCAAGATTTGTCTAGGTTTAGCGGCGTCACGTCCCGTCCCCGTCTTCACCCGCGTCAATCGCGCCGCGCTGATCTCGTCGCCGGCATAACCGTGGTGACCTGTGAGCTCTTGTTTCTATCTTCTTTCAAAAGAAAAAAAATTCGTCGCCGTTTTTTTACACACGTAATTATATATAATGCACGCAGATGAACCGGCAATGGATGTACGGTGATAGATGCACCTCCGAGTACATTAAGGGCGTGCATAATTTTCTCGAAGTGGCTGAGGCAAACAAGCAGAATGGTTTTATGTGTTGTCCATGCCCCATATGTGGGAATACGAAGTCTTACTGACCGGAAAATCCTTCACACCCACCTGCTTGAGAAGGGTTTCATGCAACATATAATTGTTGGACCAGGCACGGAGAAATAGGGGTTATGATGGAAGACAGCGAAGAAGAAGAGGACGATGACAACTATGTGCCCCCTGAATACGGTGATGCTGCAACGGGGAAGCTGAAGATCAAGAGGAACCAGACGACGTGCCCGATGATATCTCCGCCGGGTCATTGTTGATGAAGGAGACAGTGCGAAAGTGAAAAGGAGAAGCTGAAATTCGATCGCATGTTAGAGGATCACCAAAAAGGGTTGTACCCCAATTGCGAAGATGGCAACACAAAGCTCGGTACCGTACTGGAATTGCTGCAGTGGAAGGCAGAGAATGCGTGCCTGACAAAGGATTTGAGAAGCTAATGAAAATATTGAAAAGAAGCTTCCAAAGGATAACGAATTGCCCGACAGTACGTACGCAGCAAAGAAGGTCGTATGCCCTCTAGGATTGGTGGTGCAGAAGATACATGCATGCCCTAATGACTGCATCCTTACCGTGATGCGTACGAGGATTTGAACGCATGCCCGGTATGCGGTGCATTGCATATAAGATCAGACGAGATGACCCTGGTGATGTTGACGGCGAGCCCCCAGGAAGAGGGTTCCTGCGAAGGTGATGTGGTATGTCCTATAATACCACGGTTGAAACGTCAGTTCAGAAACAAAGAGCCTGCTAAGTTGATGCGATGGCACAGAGAGGACCGTAAGAAGACTGGAAGTTGAGAGCACCCGCTGAGGGTCGCAGTGGAGAAAAATCGAGAGAAAGTACGGGGAGTTTGCAGGTGACGCAAGGAACGTATGGTTTGGTTTAAGCGCGGATGGCATTAATCTTTTGGGGAGCAGAGCAGCAATCACAGCACCTGGCCGTGACTCTATGTATCTATAACCTTCCTCCTTGGCTGTGCATGAAGCGGAAGTTCATATGATGCCAGTACTCATCCAAGGCCCTAAGCAACCCGGCAACGACGTTGATGTGTACCTAAGGCCATTAGTTGAAGAACTTTTACAGCTGTGGAATGGAAAGGGGTGTAGTGTGTGGAATGAGCACAGACAGGAGGAATTTGACCTGCATGCGTTGCTGTTTGTAACCATCAATGATTGGCCTGCTCTCAGTAACCTTTCAGGACAGACAAACAAGGGATACCATGCATGCACGCACTATTTAGCTGACACCGAAAGTAGGGCAGGAAAGAATGTGTACCTGGGGCATCGTCGATCTTCCGACCAACCATCAATGTCGAAAGAAGGCAAGCATTCAAAGGCGAGGCAGATCACCGGAAGAAGCCCGCCATGCGTACCGGTGATCACGTACTAGCTATGGTCAATGATTTACACGTAATCTTTGGATAGGGTCCCGGCGGAATATCTGTTCCGAATGACGCTGAGGGACGCGCTCCCATGTGGAAGAAGAAATCTATATTTGGGACCTACCCTACTGGAAAGACCTAGAGGTCGCTCTTCCATCGACGTGATGCACGTGAAAAGAACCTTTGCGTGAACCTGCTAGGCTTCTTGGGCGTGTATGGAAAGACAAAAGATACACGGAGGCACGGGAGGACCTGCAACATTGGCACGAAAAAGACGGCATGCCTCCAAAGCAGTATGAAGGTCCTGCCAGCTACGCTCTTACCAAAGAAGAGAAGGAAATCTTCTTTGAATGCTGCTCAGTATGAAGGTCCCGTCTGGCTTCTTGTGAATATAAAGGGAATAATAAATATCCCAGAGAAAAAGTTCCACAACCCAAGTCTCATGACTGCCACATGATTATGACGCAACTGCTTCCGGTTGCATTGAGGGGGCTCAACGAAAAATGTTCGATTAGCCATTGTGAAGCTATGGGCATTCCTCAATGCAATCTCTCAGAAGGTGATCGATCCAGAAATCATACCAAGTATAGGAGTGATGTGGCGCAATGTCTTGTCAGTTTCGAGCTGTGTTCCCACCATCCTTCTTCAATATCATGACGCACGTCCTAGTTCATCTAGTCGACGAGATTGTCGTTTTGGGCCCGTATTCTACACAATATGTTCCCCTTTGAGAGGTTCATGGGAGTCCTAAAGAAATATGTCCGTAACCGCGCTAGGCAGAAGGAAGCATCTCCATGGGCTATCAAACAGAGGATGTCATTGGGTTGTGTTGACTTCATTCCTGACCTAAGAAGATTGGTCTCCCTCAATCGCGGTATGAGAGGAGACTGACTGGAAAAGGCACGCTAGGAGGGGACTAATAATATGCAGGGACGGGGATTCTTGGTCTCAAGCACACTACACAGTTCTACAGAACTCTACCTTGGTGACCCCGTATGTCGATGAACACAAGAACATTCTGCGCTCCAAACACCCGGAGCAGTGTGACGACTGGATTACATGTGAACACATCAGGACTTTCGGCAGTTGGTTGGAAACACGTCTCAGAGGTGACAACACTGTTTCTGATGAGCTGTACTCGTTGTCCAGGGGACCATCTCGACTGTATGACTTACAAAGGATACGAGATAAATGGGAATACATTTTACACGATCGCCCAAGATCAAAAGAGCACCAACCAAAACAACGGTGTGCGCTTTTAGCAGCAACCAAGAGGGAAAGGACACATATTGGTTACATAGTGGACTTATGGGAACTTGACTACGGACATGATTTAAGGTCCCTTTGTTTAAGTGCAAATGGGTCAATCTGTCAGGAGGAGGGGGTACAGGTAGAGCCACATACGGAATGACAACAGTGGATCTAAACAATCTTGGGTACACAGAAGAACCATTCGTCCTAGCCAATGATGTGGCGCAGGTTTCTATGTGAAGGACAAGTTACCAAACCGAGAAAAGAAAAGATAAGGAAGCGAATACATCATACGATGAGCCCAAGCGCACATAGTTCTTTCAGGGAAAAGAGACATCGTGGGAGTAGGGTAAGACCGACATGTCTGAAGATTATGAAAAGTTTCATGAAATTCCACCCTTCAAAGTCAAGGCTGACCCAAGCACCCTGTTAAGCGATGAAGAATATCCGTGGTTACGGCGCAATAAGCAAAGGACACAAGCGAAGAAAAAGTGAAGACAGATGAACTCAGAAATGGTTTGAAAATTGATGATATGGCTTTGAATGGTTCATTTTGAGCACACAAAAAGTCTGGAGTTCAAATAAGTTCAAAAAAATGAAATCCCTTTGTAACAGATGAGTTTTTGTCTGAAACCCTGATACTTCGAAAGAGATTGTCCATTTTGTACACGAAGTGCATCCAGTTTTTGCCGTAACCCTCTCAACTTTTTAGCACATGCTATGTGGGTGAAATGATGATATCATGCCAATTTTAACCTCTTCAGAGTTCTTGTGAAGTGCTTTTCAAATTCAGGGTCATTTAGCTCAAAAAAATCAGTAAATGCATGAAAAATAACAGATGAAGTCAGAAAGGGTTGAAAATGATGATGATGTGGCTTGAATGGTTCATTTTGAACACACACAAAGTCTGGAGTTCAAATAAGTTTAAAAAAATGAAATCCCTTTGTAACAGATGAGTTTTTGTCCGAACCCTGATACTTCGAAAGAGATTGTCCATTGTACACGAAGTGCATCCAGTTTTTGCCGTAACCCTCTAACTTTTTAGCACATGCTATGTGGGTGAAATGATGATATCATGCCAATTTTCAACCTCTTCAGAGTTCATGTGAAGTGCTTTTCAATTTCAGGGTGATTTAGCTCAAAAAAAATCAGTAAATGCATGAAAAATAAAAGATGAAGTCAGAATGGGTTGAAAATTGATGATGTGGCTTTGAATGGTTCATTTTGAACACACAAAAAGTCTGGAGTTCAAATAAGTTCAAAAAAATGAAATCCCTTTGTAACAGATGAGTTTTCGTCCGAAACCGTGATACTTCGAAAGAGATTGTCCATTTTGTACATGAAGTGCATCCAGTTTTGCCGTAACCTCTCAACTTTTTGCACATGCTATGTGGGTGAATGATGATGATCATGCCAATTTTAACATCTTCAGAGTTCATTTGAAGTGCTTTTCAATTTCAGGGTCATTTAGCTAAAAAAAAATCAGTAAATGCATGAAAATAACAGATGAAGTCAGAAAGGGTTGAAAATTGATGATGTGGCTTTGAATGGTTCATTTTAAACACACAAAAAGTCTAAAGTTCAAATAAGTTCAAAAAATGAAATCCCTTTGTAACAGATGAGTTTTCGTCTGAAACCCTGATACTTCGAAAGAGATTGTACATGAAGTGCATCCAGTTTTTGCCGTAACCCTCTCAACTTTTTAGCACATGCTATGTGAGTGAAATGATGATACCATGCCAATTTTCAACATCATATGAACAAAAAAACATCATATATATGATCATCTATGAACAAAAAAAACATCATATACTATGAAAAAAAATCATCATATATATGAGCAAAAAGAAATTATGAAAAATCAGGACATATCATCATATATACACATACATATCATCATATACACTACATATCATCTCCGAAACAAAAAAATCATCTTATATATATAAAAAGAGGACAGAGAGGAGGAGGCCGGCCGGACCGAACGGGGAGAAGAGATGCGCGTGGTCAGGGCAGGGGCCGGGGGGCGCGGGGCGGCGTCGGGCAGGGCACGGGGGGCCGGCGTCGGAAGCAGGGGGCACGGGGCGGCCGGCGTCGAGGCAGGGGGAGGGAGACGAGTGGGGCAGGGAGGGGCGAGGGGACGAGGGAGAGCAGAAGGCGGAGACGGCGATGGGACGGCGACCTCGGGGGGCTCGGGGAGGCAACAAGGCGACGTCGGGGCAGGGGCGCGGCGTCGAGAGAGCAGCAGCAGCCTGGCGGCGTTCGAGAGAAGAATGGCGGGTGAGGGGAAATTTCTAAGTGTTGGGTTATATAGCAACCATCTTTGGTCCCGGTTGTGGCACCAACCGGGACCAATGCCCCCCTTTAGTCCCGGTTCTGCCACCAAACGGGACCAAAGGTCTCTTTTCGTCAGCCCAAAGGGCGGGAAGCAGAGACCTTTATGCCCGGGGCCAAAAGTTTAGTCCCACCTCGCTAGCTGAGAGGGCTCGAGAGTTGTTATAAGCGCTGCTGCGCCGACCCTCTCGAGCTCTCTCAACTGCAGGCTTACGGGCCTAATGTCACACTCCTTGCCTGTGGGCCTACTGGGCTGCTGCGGGCCTGAATCTTGCCCAATGGGTTCTAGTCGTATTAGGCCGTGGTGGCCCAGTAGGCGGTATTTTTTTAATTTTTTTTCCATTTTTTTTGTTTTCTTTGACGCTTTATTTATTTTCTTTTGTTTGTACTTACTAAATACTTACAATTTTTCAGTGATCTTTTTGCGTTTAGGTCACAAAAATTATAAACTTTCTGTTAGTGCCATTAGTTTTCAAATTGAATAGTTTAAATTTGAAATCTTTAAATTGTGTGTGAATCACTAGTTTGTGAATAACTTTACTATAAAAATAGATTTTTGAGGGGTCTTTTTCCTGCTATTTAATTTACTGTGTTTTATCATTATATCATTTGGTAATTTCTAGGTTATTTTAAATGTCTGTTTTAATCAAAACCAGATTTTGTTATTTTAGTTTGCTATTAAAGTTTCTAACAAAAAATTCTTATGAAAATTCTTTTTGCTATTAATATTTTGAAAAAAAATACTATGATAATTTTAGTTGCATAAATTTTATAAAAATTTAGTTTCAAAAATACTAGAGGTTTATAAAATCTTTTTAGTTGATTCCTTTTGATATTAGAGTTTTATAAAAGCTTTTTAGTTAATTCTTTTTGCTATTGAAGAATATTATAGTTTTGTTTTAGTTGATCATAACAGAATATTTTAATTGATTATTTTTAATTCATTCTTTTTGCTATTAGAGTTTCATAAAAGTTTTCTAGTTCATTCTTTGAGCAAAATGACCCTGAAATTGAAAAGCACTTCAAATAAACTCTGAAAATGTTGAAAGTTGCCAATGTATCATCATTTCACTCACATAGCATGTGCTAAAAAGTTGAGAGGGTTACGGCAAAAGCTGGATGCACTTCATGTACAAAATGGACAATCTCTTTCGAAGTATCAGGGTTTCATACGAAAACTCATCTGTTACAAAGGGATTTCATTTTTTTGAACTTATTCGAACTTCAGACTTTTTGTGTGTTCAAAATGCACCATTCAAAGCCACATCATAAATTTTCAACCCTTTCTGACTTCATTTGGTATTTTTCATGCATTTATTGATTTTTTTAAGCTAAATGACCCTGAAATTGAAAAGCACTACAATGAACTCTGAAAAGGTTGAAAGTTGGCATGGTATCGTCATTTCACCCACATAGCATGTTATAAAATGTTGAGACGGTTACGGCAAAACCTGGATGCACTTCGTGTACAAAACGGACAATCTCTTTCGAAGTATCAGGGTTTCAGACGAAAACTCATCTGTTACAAAGTTATTTCATTTTTTTTGAACTTATTTGAACTCCAGACTTTGTGTGTGTTCAAAATGAACCATTCAAAGCCATATCATCAATTTTCAACCCTATCTGACTTCATTTGGTATTTTTCATGCATTTACTGATTTTTTAAGCTAAATGACCCTGAAATTGAAAAGCACTACAAATGAACTCTGAAAAGGTTGAAAGTTGGCATGGTATCATCATTTCACCCACATAGCATGTTCTAAAAAGTTGAGAGGGTTACGACAAAAAATGGATGCACTTCGTGTACAAAACGGACAATCTCTTTCGAAGTATCAGGGTTTCATACGAAAACTCATCTGTTACAAAAGGCATTTCATTTCTTCACATGTAACTGCAGTGATATTCTAGATCAAAGGCATCATCATAATAGTTGTGGAGAGAAAGTATTCACTTTTTCTTCGCTTGTGTCCTTTGCTTATTGCGCCGTAACCATGGATAATCTTCATCGTTTAACAGGGTGCTTGGGTCAGCCTTGACTTTGAAGGGAGGAATTTCATGAAACTTTTCATAATCTTCAGACATGACTGTCTTGCCCTCCACTCCCATGATGTCTCTTTTTCCTGAAAGAACTATGTGGCACTTTGGCTCATCGTATGATGTATTCGCTTCCTTATCTTTTCTTTTTCTCGGTTTGGTAGACATGTCCTTCACATAGAAAACCTGCGCCACATCATTGGCTAGGACGAATGGTTCGTCTATGTACCCAAGATTGTTCAGATCCACTGTTGTCATTCTGTACTGTGGGTCTACCTGTACCCCACCTCCTGACAGATTGACCCATTTGCACTGAAACAAAGGGACCTTAAAATCATGTCCATAGTCAAGTTCCCATATGTCCACTATGTAACCATAATATGTGTCCTTTCCCCTCTTGGTTGCTGCATCAAAGCGGACACCACTGTTTTGGTTGGTGCTCTTTTGATCTTGGGCGATCATGTAAAATGTATTCCCATTTATCTCGTACCCTTTGTAAGTCAATACAGTCGAAGATGGTCTCCTGGCCAACGAGTACAGCTCATAAGAAACAGTGTTGTCACCCATGAGACGTGTTTGCAACCAACTGCCGAAAGTCCTGATGTGTTCACATGTAATCCAGTCGTCACACTGCTTAGGGTGTTTGGAGCGCAGAATATTCTTGTGTTCATTGATATACGGGGTCACCAAGGTAGAATTCTGTAGAACTGTGTAGTGTGCTTGAGACAAGAATGCCCGTCCCTACATATTATTGAGTCCGCTCCTAGCGTGCCTTTTCCAGTCAGTCTCCCCTCATACCGCGATTGAGGGAGACCAATCTTCTTAAGGTCAGGAATGAAGTCAACACAAAACCCAATTACCTCCTCTGTTTTGTGGCCCGTAGAGATGCTTCCTTCTGGCCTAGCGCGGTTACGAACATATTTCTTTAAAACTCCCATGAACCTCTCAAAGGGGAACATATTGTGTAGAAATACAGGGCCCAGAATGGCAATCTCGTTGACTAGATGAACTAGGACGTGCGTCATGATAATGAAGAAGGATGGTGGGAACACTAGCTCGAAACTGACAAGACATTGCGCCAAATCACTCCTTAACCTTGGTAGGATTTCTGGATCGATCACCTTCTGAGAGATTGCATTGAGGAATGCACATAGCTTCACAATGGCTAATCGAACGTTTTCCGGTAGAAGCCGCCTCAATGCAACCGGAAGTAGTTGCGTCATAATCATGTGGCAGTCATGAGACTTTAGGTTCTAAAACTTTTTCTCTGCCATATTTATTATTCCCTTTATATTCGACGAGAAGCCAGATGGGACCTTCATACTGAGCAGGCATTCAAAGAAGATTTCCTTCTCTTCTTTGGTATGAGCGTAGCTGGCAGGACCTTCATACTGCTTTGGAGGCATGCCGTCTTTTTCGTGCACACGTTGCTGGTCCTCCCGTGCCTCCAGTGTATCTTTTGTCTTCCCATACACACCCAAGAAGCCTAGCAGGTTCACGCAAAGATTCTTCGTCACGTGCATCACGTCGATTGCAGAGCGGACCTCTAGGTCTTTCCAGTAGGGTAGGTCCCAAAATATAGATTTCTTCTTCCACATGGGTGCACGTCCCTCAGCGTCATTCGGAACAGATAGTCCGCGGGACCCTTTCCAAAGATTACATGTAAATCATTGACCATAGCAAGTATGTGATCACCAGTACGGACGGCGGGCTTCTTCCGGTGATCTGCCTCGCCTTTGAAATGCTTGCCTTTCTTTCGACATTGATGGTTGGTCGGAAGAAATCGACGATGCCCCAGGTACACATTCTTCCTGCATTTGTCCAAATATATACTTTCGGTGTCATCTAAACAGTGCGTTCATGCGTGGTATCCCTTGTTTGTCTGTCCTGAAAGGTTACTGAGAGCAGGCCAATCATTGATGGTTACAAACAGCAAAGCATGTAGGTCAAATTCCTGCTGGTCTTGCTCATCCCACACACGTACACCTTTTCCATTCCACAGCTGTAAAAGTTCTTCAACTAATGGCCTTAGGTACACATCAATGTCATTGCCGGGTTGCTTAGGGCCTTGGATGAAAACTGGCATCATAATGAACTTCCGCTTCATGCACAGCCAAGGAGGAAGGTTATAGATACATAGAGTCACGGGCCAGGTGCTATGATTGCTGCTCTGCTCCCCAAAAGGATTAATGCCATCCGCGCTTAAACCAAGCCATACGTTCCTTGCGTCACCTGCAAAGTCCCCCCACTTTCTCTCGATTTTTCTCCACTGCGACCCGTAAGCGGGTGCTCTCAACTTCCCGTCTTTCTTACGGTCCTCTTTGTGCCATCGCATCAACTTGGCATGCTCTTTGTTTCTGAACAGACGTTTCAACCATGGTATTATAGGAGCATACCACATCACCTTGGCAGGAACCCTCTTCCTGGGCCGCTCGCCCTCAACATCACCAGGGTCATCTCGTCTGATCTTATACCGCAATGCACCGCATACCGGGCATGCGTTCAAATCCTCGTACACACCACGGTAGAGGATGCAGTCATTAGGGCGTGCATGTATCTTCTGCACCTCCAATCCTAGAGGGCATAGAACCTTCTTTGCTCCGTACGTACTGTCGGGTAATTCGTTATCCTTTGGAAGCTTCTTCTTCAATATTTTCAGTAGCTTCTCAAATCCGTTGTAAGATACACCATTGTCTGCTTTCCACTGCAGCAATTCCAATTTGGTACCAATCTTTGTGTTGCCATCTTCGCAATTTGGGTACAACCCTTTTTTGTGATCCTCTAACATGCGATCAAACTTCAACTTCTCCTTTTCACTTTCGCATTGTCTCTTTGCATCAAAAATGACCTGGTGAAGATCATCATCGGGCACATCGTCTGGTTCCTCTTGATCTTCAGCTTCCCCCGTTGCAGCATCACCGTATTCAGGGGGCACATAGTTGTCATCATCCTCTTCTTCTTCGTTGTCTTCCATCATAACCCCTCTTTCTCCGTGCTTGGTCCAAACATTATAGTGTGGCATGAAACCCTTCTCAAGCAGGTGGGTGTGAAGGGTTTTCCGGTTAGAGTAAGACTTTGTATTCTTACATCTAGGGCATGGACAACACATGAAACCATTCTGCTTGTTTGCCTCAACCACTTCGAGAAAATTATGCACGCCCTTAATGTACTCGGAGGTGCGTCTGTCACAGTACATCCATTGCCGGTTCACATGCGTGCATTATATATAATTAAGTGTGTCAAAAACCATTACAGAACATCATGAATAGAGAAGTGACCAAATTAATAGAAGTTCATCATCACATTAAAACCAAAGTACATACATAGTTCTCATTGAACAACATATAGCTCTCCAGAGCATCTAATTAAACCATACATTGAAACTGTGTAAAACATTTCAATGCAACAACAAATGCGATCATAATCGCAACTAAGGTAACAATTGATCCGACGGCATAATGATACCAAGCCTCAGTATGAATGGCATATTTTTTCATCTTTCTAATCTTCAAGCGCATTTTATCCATCTTGATCTTGTGATCATCGACGATATCCGCAACATGCAACTCCAATTCCATCTTCTCCTCCTCAATTCTTTTCAATTTTTTCTTGAAGTAATCGTTTTCTTTTTCAACTAAATTTAACCTCTCGACAAGAGGGTCGGTTGGAATTTCCGGTTCACATACCTCCTAGATAAAACATCTATGTCACGTTGGTCGGCATAATTGTCATAAACACTAAATGAAACAAATAGTTATAAAAGATAATATATACCACATCCGAATCATAGACAGGACGAGGGCCGACGGGGTCGGATACCAAAACCATCGCACTATATAATAACAAACAATAATAAAGGTACGAAAATTATACAAGTATCTATCTAAATCATACAAGTAAGAATTTTTTTCTTTTAGAAAGAAGATAAGAACAAGAGGCTTACCACGGTGGTGCCGGCGACGAGATCGGCGCGGGCGATCGACGGCGGTGAGGACGGGGACGGGACAGGATGGACCGCCAAACCTAGACAAATCTTGAGGAAAATGGAGTTTGGACAAGGAGCTTCGAGAGGAGAAAGCTTAAGTGTGGCTCGGGCATTTCATCGAACACCTCATGTGCATAGGAGGTGAGCTAGAGCACCACAAAGCTCTCCCACGGACGGGAAAAAAAAACAGAGCAGTGCACTGCTCTGCTTGCGGACAGGGGGTATATATAGGCCTCTCTTTAGTCCCGGTTGGTGGCTAAAACCGGGACTAAAGGACTATATTTGGTCCCGGTTTCAACCACAAACAAGGACTAAAGGTTGTGGGCCAGGAGCGAGGCCCATTGGTCTTGGTTCGTGTCTGGAACCGGGACCAAAGGGGTCAGACGAATCGGGACCAATGGCCCCTGAGGCCCGGCCGGCGCCCTGGCCTCACGAATCGGGACTGATGCCCCCTTTTGTCCCGGTTCATGAGTGAACCGGGATTAATGCCCTTACCCAGGCCTCAACCAAAGCCCTGTTTTCTACTAGTGATAGGGGTCAGTAGTGGTCTTGAGCAATCCTTATTTGGGCTTGTGAGAAAATATTATTCTGTTGCAATGTATGAGCATGTTTGCTAGTCAATATTATTTGAAGATTGGAACACAAGCTAGCTCATTATTTATACGTGACATTGAATTTCGCAGATTTAATGATAGAAACTTGTCCGCCTATTCCGCTGCTCTCCACCCAATTCCCACCCTTTTTCGCTACCGCCGGTGCATGGACTCGTAGGAGAAGCTGCCGGAGAAGGCGGTGGTGGAGGATCCGGTGATCACGCTCGCTCGGAAGATCAACTCGGAGACACGGTAAAATCGCCCCCTCAAAGCGAAGGCCGCGAAGGTTGTGACACCCAAGAAGAAGAAGGCCGGCGGAGGCGGAGGTGGTAGTCATGGTGGTGGACGTGCTGATGGCGGCGGACATGGTGGAGGGCCAAGCCTGGGACGCGGGGCCCTGGTGCCGTCGCCGACCATGTAGATGCCGCCATGGCTGGAGCGTTACAAGGCTCCATACTACTACACAGCCAATCATCTTGGTAGGCAGTGCTGAGCATCCATCATCGTCCAAGTGCCTTATTGCGTCGATGTCAATGCGGCACCATTGCTTTTCTCGAAGTATTCATTGCCGCGGCTTCTCCGAACGAACGCGGGGCGTGAAGCAGATGGGTGCTCACACGTTGTTCGTTAGTAAGGCTAAAGCGGGCGAGCCGGCGTATGATGACGCGGACAGGGAGATGTTTGACATCGTCCATGAGGGAGGCGGAGGAGGAGGTTGCTACGAGGACAGGTAGGTGCATTACTTAGAGCCCACTCAGGTCGGCACCCATCCGGGCTCGCACCCAGGCTACAACGGCACGTACACCCAGCCAGCTACGTAGTCGGTCTATACCTAGTCTGGCATGTACACCCAGCCGACCACGTGTCAGGATTGGGCCGCTGGACAGCAGGAGAAGGACGGTAAAGACGATGATCTGGATAATTTTGCTGCCGATCCAAAAAAGCGGAGCTGAGGAGAAAGCTTTAACATGCGAGGGGACAAGTTGATGTGCGGAGCATGTTTGGCCACTGGCCTCGATCCGATCCATGGCACGGAACAAAAGGGCAAGACATTTTGGGCCAGCATTCACTCTTGGTTCCATGAACACAACCATTTCGAGCCCTACTACGATGCGCGCATCTGCAACCATGGCGTAAAGTCTCTCAACCATCAATGATACATCATCCAAAAGGCCATGTCAAAGTATTGCGACCACCTGAGGAAACTCATCGCATGTTGGTCAGGTGGTGCACAAATCACCGAACAAGTAAGTTGTTATTTGGCCGGTTATGTATTGTTGTGTAGATCCATTGTCCGGATATGCATTATTTTCTAGATCATTTGGCCGGTCATGCATTGTTGTGAAGATCAATTGTGTCCGGATATGGAACGACGATTTGCGGCATGCAAGTGCGAGGGCACTCAAGTCCCTGCTGCCGGCTTTTTATTTTGGCTTCAGATTTTCAAAGTTCTATATCTTTTAAATAAAACTTCCAAATTAAGTTCTGTTTTCATATTCGTGTTTCTTGTAACCAGCTCTTTCAAATAAGATCCATTTTAAATATATTTTGACAACTTTTAAAAAAAAATGTTAAGTTTCAATGTTGAAACTTAGTACGAGCAACCGATAAATATCAATTATTTTGTGTCTACGACCGGCAGAAAAATTGCTTAAAATTATATCTCTGAAACTAGTTAAAACTTGGCAGTTTTAGATGCAAAAACCGTAAGATTTGATTGTTGAAACTTAATTTTTTATATGAATTTTCCTTTTTACTATGCTCTTGTGCGGGATTCAACTACTTCGTGAATCGCGAGGCAAATCGAGCGGGCAGCGGGGTTTGGTAGGTGCGTGTCCCTGCACTCGCGTGCCCCTGCAAATTTCTGTCCAGATATGCATTGTTTTATAGATCATTTTGCCAGTCATGCATTGTTGTGTAGATCAATTGTGTCTGGATATCCATTGTTTGTAGATCATTTGGCTGATCATGCATTGTTGTGTAGATCAACTGTGTCCAAAATGTGCATTGTTTTGTAGATCCTTTGGCCGGTCATGCATTGTTGTGTAGATCAATTCATTCAATTGTGTCTGGATGTGCATTGTTGTGTAGATCATTTGGATGTATATGAATTGTTGACAATGTTTTATTTTGTAGCCTTCCCTTCCGTGCAGTGCTTCTTGAAGTTGGAGAAGAATAACTTCACCGACATGCATGTTGGTTAAAATTGAATGGATAACCCAAGTGAAATCAATACATTGCCAAGACCATCTGTGATGGAACCGAGGAAAAACCGTGATCGAAACGACTCAACAAAAGAACCGCCCAAAAGGCTAGAAGAGAGTTCCGAGGAAAGAAGTTGGATGAGGAGAGGGCGAAGCGAGAAGGGACGGAGGCCAAGATGACGGAGAGAGTTCGAATACTTCTTGTCCAGGAAGGATGAGGCATACGTGAAGCGTTCCGACGTCAAGGAGGAAAGAAAGCGAAAAGATTTAACATGTTGATAGTGGCAACAGAGAAGACTCAAGCCCGATTAGAAGAAGCTCATGCTCCAAGAGAAGATGGTTGAGATCGCAGCCGCTTCGGAGGACGTGAAGATGTTGACCTTAAACATGGAGGATTTAGATCAGGACGTAAGGATGATCGTGCAAGCCGTCCGTTTCAAGATGTTGAAGCGACAGAAGGAAGAGCTGGAGGCGGAGGCAGAGGCAGAGAAGGCGGCGGCGGAGAAGGAGACAACCGAAACGGCGAAGGAGGCAGAGGTGGCAATGGCAGATTGAGCGTGGAGGCTCAGATTGACGGTCCGACAGGGCAAAAAATCCAATTTTTTGCATGGGCTACCGGGCTAATGCTATTTTGTGATTGGATATGTAAATACTATGAATATTTGCTCATTTTTAGTTGTGATTGGGGATGTGATTCGGCGCGCGCTATGTGATCGGACGAATTTGAATTTCAAATTGACCGTAGTAACGGATATTATAGCGTTGGATGGCTGGCTTCCGAATCAATGTCTGCGGACTGGTCCCAAAGTCCACGGACGGATGCGGTGTCCCATGGACTAAGTAAAGGTTTTGATTGTCCTTGTTTAGAGAGGGAAGCCTATGCGTGCGTATTGCCCACACCTCCCCTCCACTGTATAAGAACAGCTGCAACAGACCCAAAGTTTACACAAGAACTGAACAAGTAAGCTCCCTTTTCTCTGTTTCACCTCCCATTTTCATTTCCATGGATCAGTTCGTTGAGTCGACAATATGCTTGAATCACGCGTACCTTGTATTGCAGGCTGCAGCTGGAGGATTTTTTTTAAAACTATGATGATTTTTATAGACAATTCGGAAACTATACTCGTCTGATGCATAAAAATCGAATCTATGACCCCGTCGGCCTCTTGCTGGCCGAAGATGAGCTATTCGGCCAACCAGGCCGAAGTAGAGTCTTCGGTCTACTTGCGGCCGAAGAGTGATGGAACAGGGCCGAAGAGCACTCTTTGGTCATCTGTAGGCCGAAGAGTACTCTTTGGTCATCTGTAGGCCGAAGAGTCCTCTGGGACCCATGCAACTTCGTCCTACCATTTACGCGAAGAGATGGGTCCTAGAGGACTCTTCGGCTACAGATGACCAAAGAGTACTCTTCGGCCTACAGATGACCAAAGAGTGCTCTTCGGCACGGTTCCACCACTCTTCGGCCGCAAGTAGATCGAAGACTCTACTTCGGCCCGGAGTTGGCCGAAAAGCTCATCTTGGGCCAGCAAGAGACCGACGGCGTCGTAGATTTGATTTTTATGCGTTCAGTCATATATGTCCGAATTTGCTAAAAAAAAACATGATAGTTTAAAAAAAATCCAGCTGGAGGGGTGAAAAGAAAAGGCTATAGGGACGAGAACACCGATCAAACCAGAAGTAAAAGCTCACGATCCCTTGTATCTGTACTCAGTAGACTACAGTGTGGGCGTGCTACTGTTCTTCTGTTCATCTATCGGTCGGTCAAATCAGCCGCATATTTATTAGATCTTCATACGCACCACCAGTCCACCACCGCTTCAATGGCTGCGTGGATCCTTGACATCCACCACCGCTTCAATGGCTGCGTGGATCCTTGACATGTCTCTTTCCTCATTATTCTTTCCCTGAGTCGTCCCTAGTTCCCACAACCGTCCTTTGCCTTTCCTTCATCCACCACGAACGCCTCGCTCTCTCTGCTGTTCACCGCCACCGCACGGCCGCATTTGCGTTGGATTCGCCAGGCCGACGAAGGTGACGGCAGCGCGGTTGCGGTTAGCCTGGCTAGCGGCGAGTCGCTGCGCAGCGGCCGGGTGGTGTGCCGACTGCCAAGGCAGCTGCGCCGTGGGGGTGGGAAGGCGGCAAGGAGGCGCGTGTTAGGGACGGTGGAGCGGGCGTTTTCTTTCTCCCATTTGGCTTTCAGATATCCTTTTTCTTGAAAAGTGTTTGTTTAAATTGTTTAGATTCTGGTTGGAATGAGTTCAATTGCTTCGATTGTTGTTTCAGTTTGATTTATATGATTTTCTTCAAAAGTAGTTGTGCTAACAAGTCAGGTTGCAAGTTGAATAAAATGGACCGGATATGTGCTGCATTCCTGCTTGCAAGAATTCTTTGGCGTTGGTAGAATAAATTTGTTTTGACTAGGATGAGAGTTGATCGGTGATCTTTTTGCTAAACCAAGAGTTTCTTCTTTTGTGCCACTCGTAAATAATTTCAGTTCTGTTGTTTACTCTTGCTTACATGCATTTACCTTCTTTAGGAAAATGGCTCTCCTTCTCCTTGTGATCCTGTATTTTGTGTCGGCATCACCTTGGGCAACATTGGCTGCGCCAAAGAACACGTGCAAGTTTGAACTTGCTAGTATCGCCGTGATCTCCTGCCAAGAGTCTGTGCAGTCTCCTACACCTTCGTGCTGCGAGGCTTTTATTTATGCGGTGGATCTGGAGCCAGAGTTTGAGTTAGACAAGGGTTCTTGTTGCCTGTGCAAATTTATGGCTGCACGGGATATTCCCTTTGATCTTCCATCCGTGTATCGTTCTTGTCATGGCAAAGACTCTGACATAGTTGCGGCGTGGCCACCATACATGAAAAATTGCAATGGTATGTCAAGCTAACATTTTCACAAGTTTTCCTTTTCGTTTTGATACTGTCGTGGGAACGAGTCTGACAGTAGAAGTAGGGGGTACGTAGGAGAAGGCAGTGTCCTAGCTACGGCGAGGCTGTACGCACAGATTTACGAGTTCAGGCCCCTCTCGGAGGAGATAACAGCCCTACGTCTCGGTGCCGCGGAGGCTCTGTCGATTGGAATGTGGAATAGTTATAGGGGGTGCGAACCCCTGTGCCAGAGGGGAGGGGTGGCTTATATAGAGTGCGCCCACTAGTAGAAAACAGGGCTTTGGTTCGGGCCAGCCCATTAGTCCCGGTTCAGTCATGAACCGAGACCCATGGGGGGCATACGTCCCGGTTCATGCGCCCAGGGGGGCCGGCCGGGGCCTCGTGGGCATTGGTCCTGGTTCGTCTGGACCCATTTGTCCCGGTTCCTGGCACGAACCGGGACCAATGGGCCTCGCTCCTGGCCCACATCCATTGGTCCCGGTTCGTGGCTTGAACCGGGACAGAAGGGGGGCCTTTAGTCCCGGTTCCACGCACGAACCGGGACCAATGAGGTGGCTATAGATACCCCATCGCCGGCGAGCAGAGCACTCCACACTGCTCTGTTTTTTCTGGCCGGCGAGGGGAGAGCTTTGTGGTGCTCTAGCTCACCTCCTATGCACATGAGGTGTTTGATGAAATGCCCGAGCCACACTAGTTAAGCTTTCTCCTCTCGAAGCTCGACCTTCAAGCTCCATTTTCCTCAAGATTTGTCTAGGTTTAGCGGTCCGTCACGTCCCGTCCCCGTCTTCACCGCCGTCAATCGCCCGCGCTGATCTCGTCGCCGGCATAACCGTGGTGAGCCTCTTGTTCTTATCTTCTTTCTAAAAGAAAAAAATTCTCGTCGCCGTTTTTTTACACACGTAATTATATATAATGCACGCAGATGAACCGGCAATGGATGTACGGTGATAGATGCACCTCCGAGTACATTAAGGGCGTGCATAATTTTCTCGAAGTGGCTGAGGCAAACAAGCAGAATGGTTTTATGTGTTGTCCATGCCCTATATGTGGGAATACGAAGTCTTACTCTGACCGGAAAATCCTTCACACCCACCTGCTTGAGAAGGGTTTCATGCCACACTATAATGTTTGGACCAGGCACGGAGAAATAGGGGTTATGATGGAAGACAGCGAAGAAGAAGAGGACGATGACAACTATGTGCCCCCTGAATACGGTGATGCTGCAACGGGGGAAGCTGAAGATCAAGAGGAACCAGACGACGTGCCCGATGATGATCTCCGCCGGGTCATTGTTGATGCATGGAGACAGTGCGAAAGTGAAAAGGAGAAGCTGAAATTCGATCGCATGTTAGAGGATCACCAAAAAGGGTTGTACCCCAATTGCGAAGATGGCAACACAAAGCTCGGTACCGTACTGGAATTGCTGCAGTGGAAGGCAGAGAATGCTGTGCCTGACAAAGGATTTGAGAAGCTACTGAAAATATTGAAGAAGAAGCTTCCAAAGGATAACGAATTGCCCGACAGTACGTACGCAGCAAAGAAGGTCGTATGCCCTCTAGGATTGGTGGTGCAGAAGATACATGCATGCCCTAATGACTGCATCCTGTACCGTGATGCGTACGAGGATTTGAACGCATGCCTGGTATGCGGTGCATTGCGATATAAGATCAGACGAGATGACCCTGGTGATGTTGACGGCGAGCCCCCCAGGAAGAGGGTTCCTGCGAAGGTGATGTGGTATGCTCCTATAATACCACGGTTGAAACGTCAGTTCAGAAACAAAGAGCATGCTAAGTTGATGCGATGGCACAGAGAGGACCGTAAGAAAGACTGGAAGTTGAGAGCACCCGCTGACGGGTCGCAGTGGAGAAAAATCGAGAGAAAGTACCGGGAGGAGTTTGCAGGTGACGCAAGGAACGTATGGTTTGGTTTAAGCGCGGATGGCATTAATCCTTTTGGGGAGCAGAGCAGCAATCACAGCACCTGGCCCGTGACTCTATGTATCTATAACCTTCCTCCTTGGCTGTGCATGAAGCGGAAGTTCATTATGATGCCAGTACTCATCCAAGGCCCTAAGCAACCCGGCAACGACGTTGATGTGTACCTAAGGCCATTAGTTGAAGAACTTTTACAGCTGTGGAATGGAAACGGTGTACGTGTGTGGAATGAGCACAGACAGGAGGAATTTGACCTGCATGCGTTGCTGTTTGTAACCATCAATGATTGGCCTGCTCTCAGTAACCTTTCAGGACAGACAAACAAGGGATACCATGCATGCACGCACTATTTAGCTGACACCGAAAGTAGGGCAGGAAGAATGTGTACCTGGGGCATCGTCGATTTCTTCCGACCAACCATCAATGTCGAAAGAAAGGCAAGCATTTCAAAGGCGAGGCAGATCACCGGAAGAAGCCCGCCATGCGTACCGGTGATCACGTACTAGCTATGGTCAATGATTTACACGTAATCTTTGGATAGGGTCCCGGCGGACTATCTGTTCCGAATGACGCTGAGGGACGCGCTCCCATGTGGAAGAAGAAATCTATATTTTGGGACCTACCCTACTGGAAAGACCTAGAGGTCCGCTCTTCAATCGACGTGATGCACGTGACAAAGAACCTTTGCGTGAACCTGCTAGGCTTCTTGGGCGTGTATGGAAAGACAAAAGATACACCGGAGGCACGGGAGGAC
>CM022300.1:575525102-575750554 GCA_011799875.1 Thinopyrum elongatum | reverse complement strand
CTGCAACATTGGCACGAAAAGACGGCTGCCCCAAAGCATTATTATGTCCTGCCAGCTCCTCTTAACCAAAAAGAAGGAAAATTCTCTTTGAATGCCTGCTCAGTATGCAGGTCCCCGTCTTGGCTTCTTGTCGAATATAAGGGAATAAAATATCCCAGGAGAAAAAGTTCCACACCCTAAAGTCTCATAGACTGCCACAGTATTATGACGCAACTGCTTCCGGTTGCATTGAGGGGGCTTCTCGAAAATTGTTCGTTAGCCCATTGTGAAGCTATGTGCATTCCTCATGCAATCTCTCAGAAGGTGATCGATCCAGAAATCATCCACAGGCTAAGAGAGTGATGTGGCGCAATGTCTTGTCAGTTTCGAGCTGTGTTCCCACCATCCTTCTTCAATATCATGACGCACGTCCTAGTTCATCTAGTCGACGAGATGTCGTTTTGGGCCCCGTATTTCTACACAAATGTTTCCCCTTGAGAGTTCATGGGAGTCCTAAAGAAATATGTCCGTAACCGCGCTAGGCCAGAAGGAGCATCTCCATGGGCTATCAAACAGAGGAGTCATTGGGTTTTGTGTTGACTTCATTCCTGACCTTAAGAAGATTGGTCTCCCTCAATCGCGGTATGAGAGGAGACTACTGGAAAAGGCACGCTAGGAGGGGACTAAATAATATGCAGGGACGGGCATTCTTGTTCTCAAGCACACTACACTTCTACAGAACTCTACCTTGGTGACCCCGTATGTCGATGAACACAAGAACATTCTGCGCTCCAAACACCACGGAGCAGTGTGACGACTGGATTACATGTGAACACATCAGGACTTTCGGCAGTGGTTGGAAACACGTCTCAGAGGTGACAAACACTGTTTCTGATGAGCTGTACTCGTTGTCCAGGACCATCTTCGACTGTATTGACTTACAAAGGATACAGATAAATGGGAATACATTTTACACGATCCCCAAGATCAAAAGAGCACCAACCAAACAACGGTGTGCGCTTTTATGCAGCAACCAAGAGGGGAAGGACACATATTATGGTTACATAGTGGACTTATGGAACTTGACTACGGACATGATTTTAAGGTCCCTTTTTTAAGTGGCAAGGGTCAACTGTCAGGGCGGGGTACAGGTAGAGCCACATTACGGATGACAACAGTGGATCAAACAATCTTGGGTACACAGACGAACCATTCGTCCTAGCCAATGATTGGCGCAGGTTTTCTTATGTGAAGGACAAGTCTCCAAACCGAGAAAAGAAAAGATAAGGAAGCGAATACATCATAACGATGAGCCAAGCGCCACATAGTTCTTTCAGGGAAAAGAGACTCGTGGGGTGGAGGGTAAGACAGACATGTCTGAAGATTATGAAAAGTTCATGGAAATTCCACCCTTCAAAGTCAAGGCTGACCCAAGCACCCGTTAAGCGATGAAGAATATCCGTGGTTACGGCGCAATAGCAAAGGACACAAGCGAAGAAAAAGTGAAGACAGATGAACTCAGAAATGGTTGAAAATGATGATATGGCTTTGAATGGTTCATTTTGAGCACAGCAAAAAAGTCTGGAGTTCAAATAAGTTCAAAAAATGAAATCCCTTTGTAACAGATGAGTTTTGTCTGAAACCTGATACTTCGAAAGAGATTGTCCTTTTGTACAGAGTGCATCCAGTTTTTGCCGTAACCCTCTCAACTTTTAGCACATGCTATGTGGGTGAAATGATGATATCATGCCAATTTTCAACTCTTCAGAGTTCTTGTGAAGTGCTTTTCAATTTCAGGGTCATTAGCTCAAAAAAAATCAGTAAATGCATGAAAAATAACAGATGAAGTCAGAAAGGGTTGAAAATTGATGATGTGGCTTTGAATGTCATTTTGAACACACACAAAGTCTGGATTTCAAATAAGTTAAAAAAATGAAATCCCTTGTAACAGATGAGTTTTTGTCCGAAACCCTGATACTTCGAAGAGATTGTCCATTTTGTACACGAAGTGCATCCAGTTTTTGCCGTAACCCTCTCAACTTTTTAGCACATGCTATGTGGTGAAATGATGATATCATGCCAATTTCAACCTCTTCGAGTTCATGTGAAGTGCTTTTCAATTTCAGGGTGATTTAGCTCAAAAAAAATCAGTAATGCATGAAAAATACAGATGAAGTCAGAATGGGTTGAAAATTGATGATGTGGCTTTGAATGGTTCATTTTGAACACACAAAAATCTGGTTCAAATAAGTTCAAAAAAGAAATCCCTTTGTAACGATGAGTTTTTCGTCCGAAACCGGATACTTCGAAGAGATTGTCCATTTTGTACATGAAGTCATCCAGTTTTTGCCGTAACCCTCTCAACTTTTTAGCACATGCTATGTGGTGAAATGATGAATCATGCCTGTTTTCAACATCTTCAGAGTTCATTTGAAGTGCTTTTCAATTTCAGGGTCATTTAGCTAAAAAAAATCAGTAAATGCATAAAATAACAGATGAAGTCAGAAGGGTTGAAAATTGATGATTGGCTTTGAATGTTTCATTTTAAACACACAAAAAGTCTAAAGTTCAATAAGTTCAAAAAATGAAATCCCTTTGTAACAGATGAGTTTTGTCGTCGAAACCCTGATACTTCGAAAGAGATTGTACTGAAGTGCATCCAGTTTTTGCCGTAACCCTCTCAACTTTTTAGCACATGCTATATTGAGTGAAATGATGATCCATGCCAATTTTCAACATCATCATGAACAAAAAAACATCATATATATGATCATCTATGAACAAAAAAAACATCATATACTATGAAAAAAAATCATCATATATATGAGCAAAAAGAAATTATGAAAAATCAGGACATATCATCATATATACACTACATATCATCTATACACTACATATCATCTCCGACAAAAAAAATCATCTTATATATAAAAAGAGGACAGAGAGGAGGGGCCGGCCGGACCGAACGGGAGAAGAGATGCGGCTGGTCAGGCAGGCCGGGGCGCGGGCGGCGTCGGGGCAGGGGCAACGGGCGGCCGGCGTCGAAGCAGGGGCACGGGGGCGGGCGGCCGGTCGAGCAGGGGGCAGGGCGACGCGTCGGGGCAGGGCAGGGGCGCGGGGCGACGGCGACAAGCAGCGGCGATGGCGACGGCGACCTCGGGGCGGCTCGGGGAGGCAATGGCGACGTCGGGGCAGGGGCGCGGCGTCGAGGAGCAGCACAGCCTGGCGGCGTTCGAGAGAAGAATGGCGGGTGAGGAAATTTCCTAAGTGTTGGGTTATATAGAACACCATCTTTGGTCCCGGTTCGTGGCCACCAACCGGGACCAATGCCCCCTTTAGTCCCGGTTCGTGCCACAACCGGGACCAAAGGTCTCTTTTCGTCAGCCCAAAGGGCGGAAGCAGACTTTATGCCCGGGGCCAAAAGTTTAGTCCCACCTCGCTAGCTGAGAGGGCTCGAGAGTGTTTATAAGCGCTGCTGCGCCGACCCTCTCGAGCTCCTCTCAACTGCAGGCTTACGGGCCTAATGTCACACTCCTCTGCTGTGGGCCTACTGGGCCTGCTGCGGGCCTGAATCTTGGCCCAATGGGTTTCTAGTCGTATTCAGCCGTGGTGGCCCAGTAGGCGGTATTTTTTTATTTTTTTTTCCATTTTTTTTGTTTCTTTGACGCTTTATTTTATTTTCTTTGTTTGTACTACTAAATACTTACAATTTTTCATTGATCTTTTTGCGTTTAGGTCACAAAAATTAAACTTTTCTGTTAGTGCCATTAGTTTTTCAATTTGAATAGTTTAAATTTGAAATCTTTTAAATTTGTGTGAATCACTAGTTTGTGAATAACTTTACTATAAAAATAGATTTTGAGTGATTCTTTTCCTGCTATTTATATTACTGTGTTTTATCATTATATTCAATTTGGTAATTTCTAGGTTATTTTAAAGTCTGTTTTTAATCAAACCAGATTTTGTTATTTTAGTTTGCTATTAAGTTTCTAACAAAAATTCTTATGAAAATTCTTTTGCTATTAATATTTTGAAAAAAAATACTATGATAATTTTAGTTGCATAAATTTTATAAAAATTTAGTTTCAAAAATCTAGAGGTTTATAAAATCTTTTTAGTTGATTCCTTTGATATTGAGTTTTATAAAAGCTTTTTAGTTAATTCTTTTTGCTATTGAAGAATATTATAGTTTTGTTTTAGTTGATCATAAAGAATATTTTAATTGATTATTTTTAATTCATTCTTTTTGCTATTAGAGTTTCATAAAAGTTTTCTAGTCTTCTTGAGCAAAATGACCCTGAAATTGAAAGCACTTCAAATGAACTCTGAAAAGGTTGAAGTTGCCAATGTATCATCATTTCACTCACATAGCATGTGCTAAAAAGTTGAGAGGGTTACGGCAAAAGCTGGATTCACTTCATGTATAAATGGACAATCTCTTTCGAAGTATCAGGGTTTCATACGAAAACTCATCTGTTACAAAGGGATTTCATTTTTGAACTTATTCGAACTTCAGACTTTTTGTGTGTTCAAATGCACCATTCAAGCCACATCATAAATTTTCAACCCTTTCTGACTTCATTTGGTATTTTTCATGCATTTATTGATTTTTTTAAGCTAAATGACCCTGAAATTGAAAAGCACTACAATGAACTCTGAAAAGGTTGAAAGTTGGCATGTATCGTCATTTCACCCACATAGCATGTTATAAAATGTTGAGAGCGGTTACGGCAAAACCTGGATGCACCGTGTAACAAAACGGACAATCTCTTTCGAAGTATCAGGGTTTCAGACGAAAACTCATCTGTTACAAAGTTATTTATTTTTTTTTGAACTATTTGAACTCCAGACTTTGTGTGTGTTCAAAATGAACCATTCAAAGCCATATCATCAATTTTCAACCCTATCTGACTTCATTTGTATTTTTCATGCATTTACTGATTTTTTAATCTAAATGACCCTGAAATTGAAAAGCACTACAATGAACTCTGAAAAGGTTGAAAGTTGGCATGGTATCATCATTTCACCCACATAGCATGTTCTAAAAAGTTGAGAGGGTTCGACAAAAAATGGTGCACTTCGTGTACAAACGGACAATCTCTTTCGAAGTATCAGGGTTTCATACGAAAACTCATCTGTTACAAAAGGCATTTCATTTCTTACATGTAACTGCAGTGATATTCTAGATCAAAGGCATCATCATAATAGTTGTGGAGAGAAAGTATTCACTTTTCTTCGCTTGTGTCCTTTGCTTATTGCGCCGTAACCATGGATAATCTTCATCGTTTAACAGGGTGCTTGGGTCAGCCTTGACTTTGAAGGGAGAATTTCATGAAACTTTTCATAATCTTCAGACATGACTTCTTGCCCTCCACTCCCATGATTCTCTTTTTCCTGAAGAACTATGTGGCACTTTGGCTCATCGTATGAGGTATTCGCTTCCTTATCTTTTCTTTTTCTCGGTTTGGTAGACATGTCCTTCACATAGAAACCTGCGCCACATCATTGGCTAGGACGAATGGTTCGTCTATGTACCCAAGATTGTTCAGATCCACTGTTGTCATTCTGTACTGTGGGTCTACCTGTACCCCACCTCCTGACAGATTGACCCATTTGCACTGAAAACAAGGGACCTTAAAATCATTTCCATATTCAAGTTCCCATATGTCCACTAGGTAACCATAATATGTGTCCTTTCCCCTCTTTGTGCTGCATCAAAGCGGACACCACTGTTTTGGTTGGTGCTCTTTTGATCTTGGGCGATCATGTAAAATGTATTCCCATTTATCTCGTACCCTTTGTAAGTCAATACAGTCGAAGATGGTCTCCTGGCCAACGAGTACAGCTCATAAGAAACAGTGTTGTCACCCATGAGACGTGTTTGCAACCAACTGCCGAAAGTCCTGATGGGTTCACATGTAATCCAGTCGTCACACTGCTTAGGGTGTTTGGGCGCAGAATATTCTTGTGTTCATTGATATACGGGGTCACCAAGGTAGAATTCTGTAGAACTGTGTAGTGTGCTTGAGACAAAGGCCCGTCCCTACATATTATTGAGTCCGCTCCTAGCGTGCTTTTCCAGTCAGTCTCCCCTCATACCGCGATTGAGGGAGACCAATCTTCTTAAGGTCAGGAATGAAGTCAAACACAAACCCAATTACGTCCTCTGTTTTGTGGCCCGTAGAGATGCTTCCTTCTGGCCTAGCGCGGTTTACGAACATATTTCTTTAAAACTCCCATACCTCACAAGGGGAACATATTGTGTAGAAATACAGGGCCCAGAATGGCAATCTCGTTGACTAGATGAACTAGGACGTGCGTCATGATAATGAAGAAGGATGGTGAAACACTACTCGAAACTGACAAGACATTGCGCAAATCACTCTTAACCTTGTAGGATTTCTGGATCGATCACCTTCTGAGAGATTGCTTGAGGAATGCACATGCTTCACAATGGCTAATCGAACGTTCCGGTAGAAGCCGCCTCAATGCAACCGAAGTAGTTGCGTCATAATCATGTGCTCATGAGACTTTAGGTTCTAAAACTTTTTCTCTGCCATATTTATTATTCCCTTTATATTCGACGGAAGCCAGATGGGACCTTCATACTGAGCAGGCATTCAAAGAAGATTTCCTTCTCTTCTTTGGTATGAGCGTAGCTGGCAGGACCTTCATACTGCTTTGAGCGTGCCGTCTTTTTCGTGCACACGTTGCTGGTCCTCCCGTGCCTCCAGTGTATCTTTTGTCTTCCCATACACACCCAAGAAGCCTAGCAGGTTCACGCAAAATTCTTCGTCACGTGCATCACTTCGATTGCAGAGCGGACCTCTAGGTCTTTCCAGTGGGTAGGTCCCAAAATATAGATTTCTTCTTCCACATGGGTGCACGTCCCTCAGCGACATTCGGAACAGATAGTCCCGGGACCCTTTCAAAGATTACATGTAAATCATTGACCATAGCAAGTATGTGATCACCAGTACGGACGGCGGGCTTCTTCCGGTGATCTGCTCGTCCTTTGAAATGCTTGCCTTTCTTTCGACATTGATGGTTGGTCGGAAGAAATCGACGATGCCCCAGGTACACATTCTTCCTGCATTTGTCCAATATATACTTTCGGTGTCATCTAAACAGTGCGTTCATGCTGGTATCCTTGTTTTTGTCTGTCCTGAAAGGTTACTGAGAGCAGGCCAATCATTGATGGTTACAAACAGCAAAGCATGTAGGTCAAATTCCTGCTGTCTTGCTCATCCCACACACGTACACCTTTTCCATTCCACAGCTGTAAAAGTTCTTCACTAATGGCCTTAGGTACACATCAATGTCATTGCCGGGTTGCTTAGGGCCTTGGATGAAAACTGGCATCATAATGAACTTCCGCTTCATGCCACAGCCAAGGAGGAAGGTTATAGATACATAGAGTCACGGGCCAGGTGCTATGATTGCTGCTCTGCTCCCCAAAAGGATTAATGCCATACGTTCCTTGCGTCACCTGCAAAGTCCCCCCACTTTCTCTCGATTTTTCTCCACTGCGACCGTAAGCGGGTGCTCTCAATTCCCGTCTTTCTTACGGTCCTCTTGTGTGCCATCGCATCAACTTGGCATGCTCTTTGTTTCGAACAGACGTTTCACCATGGTATTATAGGAGCATACCACATCACCTTGGCAGACCCTCTTCCTGGGCCGCTCGCCCTCAACATCACCAGGGTCATCTCGTTGATCTTATACCGCAATGCACCGCATACCGGGCATGCGTTCAAATCCTCGTACACACCACGGTAGAGAGTGCAGTCATTAGGGCGTGCATGTTCTTCTGCACCTCCAATCCTAGAGGGCATAGAACCTTCTTTGCTCGTACGTACTGTCGGTAATTCGTTATCCTTGGAAGCTTCTTCTTCTAATATTTTTAGTAGCTTCTCAAATCCGTTGTAAGATAACACCATTGTCTGCTTTCCACTGCAGCTTCCATTTGGTACCAATCTTTGTGTTGCCATCTTCGCAATTTGGGTACAACCCTTTTTTGGATCCTCTAAACATGCGATCCTTCAACTTCTCCTTTCACTTTCGCATTGTCTCTTTGCATCAAAAATGACCTGGTGAAGATCTCATCAGGCACATCGTCTGGTTCCTCTTGATCTTCACTTCCCCCTTTGCAGCAGCACCGTATTCAGGGGGCACATAGTTGTCATCATCCTCTTCTTCTTCTTCGTTGTCTTCCATCATACCCCTCTTTCTCGTGCTTGGTCCAACCATATAGTGTGGCATGAAACCCTTCTCAAGCAGGTGGGTGTGAAGGTTTTTCCGGTTAGAGTAAGACTTTGTATTCTTACTCTAGGGCATGGACAACACATGAAACCATTCTGCTTGTTTGCCTCAACCACTTCGAGAAAATTATGCACGCCCTAATGTACTCGGAGGTGCGTCTGTCACAGTACATCCATTGCCGGTTCACCTGCGTGCATTATATATAATTAAGTGTATCAAAAAACCATTACAGAACATCATATAGAGAAAGTAACCAAATTAATAGAAGTTCATCATCACATTAAAACCAAAGTACATACATAGTTCTCATTGAACAACATAAGCGTCTCCAGAGCATCTATAAACCATACATTGAAACTGTGTAAAACATTCAATGCAACAACAAATGCATCATATCGCAACTAAGGTAACAATTGATCCGACGGCATAATGATACCAAGCCTCAGTATGAATGGCATATTTTTTCATCTTTCTAATCTTCAAGCGCATTTTATCCATCTGATTGTGATCATCGACGATATCCCAACATGTAACTCCAATTCCATCTTCTCCTCCTCAATTCTTTTCAATTTTTTCTTGAAGTAATCGTTTTCTTTTCAACTAAATTTAACCTCTCGACCAAGAGGGTCGGTTGGAATTTCGGTTCACATACCTCCTAGATAAAACATCTATGTCACGTTGGTCGGCATAATTGTCATAAACACTAATGAAACAAATAGTTATAAAAGATATATACCACATCCGAATCATAGACAGACGAGGGCCGACGGGTCGATACCAAAACCATCCACTATATAATAACAAACATAATAAAGGTACGAAAATTATACAAGTATCTATCTAAATCTACAAGTAAGAATTTTTTTTCTTAGAAAGAAGATAAGAACAAGAGGCTTACCACGGTGGTCGCGACGAGATCGGCCGGGCGATCGACGGTGGTGGGAACGGGGACGGGACAGGATGGACCGCCAAACCTAGACAAATCTTGAGGAAAATGAGTTTGGACAAGGAGCTTCGAGAGGAGAAAGCTTAAGTGTGGCTCGGGCTTTCATCGAACACCTCATGTGCATAGGAGGTGAGCTGAAGCACCACAAAGCTCTCCCACGGACGGTAAAAAAACCAGAGCAGTGCACTGCTCTGCTTGCGGACAGGGGGTTATATAGGCCTCTCTTTGTCCCGGTTGGTGGCTAAAACCGGGACTAAAGGACTATATTTGGTCCCGTTTTCGGCCACAAACAAGGACTAAAGGTTGTGGGCCAGAGCGAGCCCATTGGTCCTGGTTCGTGTCTGGAACCGGGACCAAAGGGGTCAGACGAATCGGGACCATGGCCCCTGAGGCCCGGCCGCGCCCTGGCCTCACGAATCGGGACTGATGCCCCCTTTTGTCCCGGTTCATAGTGAACGGGATTAATGCCCTTACCCAGGCCTCAACCAAAGCCCTGTTTTCTACTAGTGATAGGGGTCAGTAGTGGTCTTGAGCAATCCTTATTTGGGCTTGTGAGAAAATATTATTCTGTGCAATGTATGACATTTTTGCTAGTCAATATTTTTGAAGATTGGAACACAAGCTAGCTCATTATTTATACGTGACATTGAATTTCGCAGATTTAATGATAGAAACTTGTCCGCCTATTCCGCTGCTCTCCACCCAATTCCCCCCCTTTTTCGCTACCGCGCGTGCATGGACTCGTAGGAGAGGCTCGGAAGGCGGTGTGGAGGATCCGGTGATCACGCTCGCTCGGAAGATCAACTCGGAGACACGGTAAAAATCGCCCCCTCAAAGCAAGGCCGCGAAGTTTGTGACACCCAAGAAGAAGCCGGCGGAGGCGGAGGTGGTAGTCATGGTTGGTGACGTGCGATGGCGGCGGACATGGTGAGGGCCAAGCCTGGGAGGCGGGCCCTGGTGCCGTCGCCGACCATGTAGATGCCGCCATGGCTGGGCGTTACAAGGCTCCATACTACTACACAGCCAATCATCTTGGTAGGCAGTCCCGAGCATCCATCATCGTCCAAGTGCCTTATTGCGTCGATGTCAATGCGGCGCACATTGCTTTTCTCGAAGTATTCATTGCCGCGGCTTCTCCGAGAACGCGGGGCGTGAAGCAGATGGGTGCTCACACGTTGTTCGTTGTAAGGCTAAAGCGGCGAGCCGGCGTATGATGACGCGGACAGGGAGATGTTTGACATCGTCCATGAGGGAGGCGGAGGAGGAGGTTGCTACGAGGACAGGTAGGTGCATTACTTAGAGCCCACTCAGGTCGGCACCCATCCGGGCTCGCACCCCAGGCTACAACGGCACGTACACCCACCGCTACGTAGTCGGTCTATACTTAGTCTGGCATGTACACCCAGCCGACCACTTGTCAGATTGGGCCGCTGGACAGCAGGAGAAGGACGGTAAAGACGATGATCTGGATAATTTTGCTGCCGAGAAAAAAGCGGAGCTGAGGAGAAAGCTTAAACATGCGAGGGACAAGTTGATGTGCGGGACATGTTTGGCCACTGGCCTCGATCCGATCCATGGCACGGAACAAAAGGGCAAACATTTTGGGCCAGCATTCACTCTTGGTTCCATGAACACAACCATTTCGAGCCCTACTACGATGCGCGCATCTGCAACCATGGCGTAAAGTCTCTCAACCATCAATGATACATCATCCAAAAGGCCATGTCAAAGTATTGCGACCACCTGAGGAAACTCATCGCATGTTGGTCAGGTGGTGCACAAATCACCGAACAGTAAGTTGTTTTTGGCCGGTTATGTATTGTTGTGTAGATCCATTGTCCGGATATGCATTATTTTCTATTCATTTGGCCGGTCATCATTGTTGTGAAGATCAATTGTGTCGGATTGGAACACGATTTGCGGCATGCAAGTGCGAGGGCACTCAAGTCCCTGCTCGGCTTTTTATTTTGGCTTCAGATTTCAAAGTTCTAATCTTTTAAATAAAACTTCCAAATTAAGTTCTGTTTTCATATTCGTGTTTCTTGTACCAGCTCTTTCAAATAAGATCCATTTTAAATATATTTTGACGACTTTTAAAAAAAAATGTTAAGTTTCAATGTTGAAACTAGTACGAGCAACCGATAAATATCAATTATTTTGGTGTCTACGACGGCAGAAAAATTGCTTAAAATTATATCTCTGAAACTAGTTAAAACTTGGCAGTTTTAGATGCAAAACCGTAAGATTTGATTGTTGAAACTTAATTTTTTATATGATTTTCCTTTTTACTATGCTCTTGTGCGGGATTCAACTACTTCGTGAATCGCGAGGCAAATCGAGCGGGCAGCGGGGTTTGGTAGGTGCGTGTCCCTGCACTCGCGTGCCCCTGCAAATTTCTGTCCAGATATGCATTGTTTTATAGATCTTTGCCATTCATGCATTGTTGTTAGATCAATTGTGTCTGGATACCATTGTTTGTAGATCTTTGGCTGATCATGCATTGTTGTGTAGATCAACTGTGTCCAAAATGTGCATTGTTTTGTAGATCCTTTGGCCGGTCATGCATTGTTGTGTAGATCAATTCATTCAATGTGTTCTGGATGTGCATTGTTGTGTAGATCATTTGGATGTATTGAATTGTTGACAATGTTTTATTTTGTAGCCTTCCCTTCCGTGCAGTGCGTTCTTGAAGTTGGAGAAGAATAACTTCACCGACATGCATTGTTGGTTAAAATTGAATGGATAACCCAAGTGAAATCAATACATGCCAAGACCATCGTTGATGGAACCGAGGAAGAAACCGGTGATCGAAACACTCACAAAAGAACCCCGCCAAAAGGCTAGAAGAGAGTTCCAGAAAGAAGTTGATGAGGAGAGGGCGAAGCGAGAAGGGAGGGAGCCAAGATGACGGAGAGTTCGAATACTTCTTGTCCAGGAAGGATGAGGCATACGTGAAGCGTTCCGTATCAAGAGGAAAGAAAGGCGAAAAGATTTAACATGTTGATAGTGGCAACAGAGAAGAAGCTCAGCCGATTAGAAAAGCTCATGCTCCAAGAGAAGATGGTTGAGATCGCAGCCGCTTCGGAGGACGTGAAGATGTTGACCTTAAACATGGAGGATTGGATCAGGACGTAAGGATGATCGTGCAAGCCGTCCTTTTTCAAGATGTTGAAGCGCCAGAAGGAAGAGCTGGAGGCGGAGGCAGAGGCAGAGAAGGCGGCGGCGGAAAGGAGACAACCGAAACGGCGAAGGAGCAAGGTGGCAATGGCAGATTGAGCGTGGAGGCTCAGATTGACGGTCCGACAGGGCAAAAAATCCATTTTTTGCTGGGCTCCCGGGCTAATGCTATTTGTGATTGGATATGTAAATACTATGATATTTGCTCATTTTTAGTTGTGATTGGGGAGTTATTCGGCGCGCGCTATGTGATCGGACGAATTTGAATTTCAAATTGACCGTAGTAAACGGATATTATAGCGTTGGATGGCTGGCTTCCGAATCAATGTCTGGCGCTGGTCCCAAAGTCCACGGACGGATGCGGTGTCCCATGGACTAAGGTAAAGGTTGTGATTGTCCTTGTTTGAGAGAGGGAAGCCTATGCGTGCTATTTGCCCACACCTCCCCTCCACTGTATAAGACCAGCTGCAACAGACCCAAAGTTTACACAAGAACTGAACAAGTAAGCTCCCTTTTCTCTGTTTCACCTCCCATTTTCATTTCCATGGATCAGTTTCGTTAGTCGCCAATATTGCTTGAATCACGCGTACCTTGTATTGCAGGCTGCAGCTGGAGGATTTTTTTTAAAACTTGATGATTTTTATAGCAATTCGGAAACTATACGTCCTGATGCATAAAATCGAATCTATGACCCCGTCGGCCTCTTGCTGGTCGAAGATGAGCTATTCGGCCAACTTCAGGCCGAAGTAGAGTCTTCGGTCTACTTGCGGCCGAAGAGTGATGGAACAGGGCCGAAGAGCACTCTTTGGTCATCTTAGGCGAGAGTACTCTTTGGTCATCTGTAGGCCGAAGAGTCCTCTGGGACCCATGCAACTTCGCCTACCATTTACGCGAGAGATATGGGTCCTAGAGACTCTTCGCCTACAGATGACCAAAGAGTACTCTTCGGCCTACAGATGACCAAGAGTGCTCTTCGGCACGGTTCCACCACTCTTCGGCCGCAAGTAGATCGAAGACTCTACTTCGGCCCGAGTTTGGCCGAAAAGCTCATCTTGGGCCAGCAAGAGACCGACGGCGTCGTAGATTTGATTTTTATGCGTTCAGTCATATGTTTCCGAATTTGCTAAAAAAAAACATGATAGTTTAAAAAAATCCAGCTGGAGGGTGAAGAAGAAAAGGCTATAGGGACGAGAACACCGATCAAACCAGAGGTAAAAGCTCAACGATCCCTTGTATCTGTACTCAGTAGACTACAGTGTGGGCGTGCTACTGTTCTTCTGTTCATCTATCGGTCGGTCAAATCAGCCGCATATTTATTAGATCTTCATACGCACCACCAGTCCACCACCGCTTCAATGGCTGCGTGGATCCTTGCATCCACCACCGCTCAATGGCTGCGTGGATCCTTGACTGTCTCTTTCCTCATTATTCTTTCCCTGAGTCGTCCCTAGTTCCCACAACCGTCCTTTGCCTTTCCTTCACTCACCACGAACGCCTCGCTCTCTCTGCTGTTCACCGCCACCGCACGGCCGCATTTGCGTTGGATCGCCAGGCCGACGAAGGTGACGGCAGCGCGGTTGCGGTTAGCCGTCTAGCGGCGAGTCGCTGCGCAGCGGCCGGGTGGTGTGCGCGACTGCCAAGGCAGCTGCCCGTGGGGGGGAAGGCGGCAAGAGGCGCGTGTTAGGGACGGTGGAGCGGGCGTTTTTCTTCTCCCATTTGGCTTCAGATATCCTTTTCTTGAAAAGTGTTTGTTTAAATTGTTTAGATTCTGGTTGGAATGAGTTCAATTGCTTCGATTGTTGTTTCAGTTTGATTTATATGATTTTCTTCAAAAGTAGTTGTGCTAACAAGTCAGGTTGCAAGTTGAATAAAATGGACCGGATATGTGCTGCATTCCTCTTGCAAGAATTCTTTGGCGTTGGTAGATAAATTTGTTTTGACTAGGATGAGAGTTGATCGGTGATCTTTTGCTAAACCAAGAGTTTCTTCTTTTGTGCCACTCGTAAATAATTTCAGTTCTGTTGTTTACTCTGCTTACATCATTTACCTTCTTTAGGAAATGGCTCTCCTTCTCCTTGTGATCCTGTATTTGTGTCGGCATCACCTTGGGCAACATTGGCTGCGCCAAAGAACACGTGCAAGTTTTTAACTGCTAGTATCGCCGTGATCTCCTGCCAAAGTCTGTGCAGTCTCCTACACCTTCGTCCTGCGAGGCTTTTATTTATGCGGTGGATCTGGAGCCAGAGTTTGAGTTAGACAAGGGTTCTTGTTGCCTGTCAAATTTATGGCTGCACGGGATATTCCCTTTGATCTTCAATCCGTGTATCGTTCTTGTCATGGCAAAGACTCTGACATAGTTGCGGCGTGGCCACCATACATGAAAAATGCAATGGTGTCAAGCTAACATTTTCACAGTTTTCCTTTTCGTTTTGATACTGTCGTGGGAACGAGTCTGACAGTAGAAGTAGGGGTACGTAGGAGGAGGCAGTGTCCTAGCTACGGCGAGGCTGTACGCACAGATTTACAGTTCAGGCCCCTCTCGGAGGAGATAACAGCCCTACGTCTCGGTGCGCGGAGGCTCTGTCGATTGGAATGTGAATAGTTATAGGGGGTGCAACCCCTGTGCCAGAGGGAGGGGTGGCTTATATAGAGTGCCCCACTAGTAAAACAGGGCTTTGGTTCGGGCCAGCCCATTAGTCCCGTTTCAGTCATGAACCGAGACCCATGGGGGGCAACGTCCCGGTTCATGCGCCCAGGGGGCCGGCCGGGGCCTCGTGGGCATTGGTCCTGGTTCGTCTGGACCCATTGTCCCGGTTCTGGCACGAACCGGGACCAATGGGCCTCGCTCCTGGCCCACATCCATTGTCCCGGCGCTTCGTCTTAACCGACAGAAGGGGGGCCTTTAGTCCCGTTCCACGCACGAACCGGGACCAATGAGGTGGCTATAGATACCATCGCCGGCGAGCAGAGCACTCCACACTGCTCTGTTTTTTCTGGCCGGCGAGGGAGAGCTTTGTGGTGCTCTAGCTCACCTCCTATGCACATGAGGTGTTTGATGAAATGCCCGAGCCACACTAGTTAAGCTTTCTCCTCTCGAAGCTCGACCTTCAAGCTCCATTTTCCCAAGATTTGTCTAGGTTTAGCGGTCCGTCACGTCCGTCCCCGTCTTCACCGCCGTCAATCTCCCGCCTCTGATCTCGTCGCCGGCATAACCGTGGTGAGCCTCTTGTTCTTATCTTCTTTCTAAAAGAAAAAAATTCTCGTCGCCGTTTTTTTACACACGTAATTATATATAATGCACGCAGATGAACCGGCAATGGATGTACGGTGATAGATGCACCTCCGAGTACATTAGGGCGTGCATAATTTTCTCGAAGTGGCTGAGGCAAACAAGCAGAATGGTTTTATGTGTTGTCCATGCCCTATATGTGGGAATACGAAGTCTACTCTGACCGGAAAATCCTTCACACCCACCTGCTTGAGAGTTTCATGCCACACTATATTGGTTTGGACCAGCACGGAGAAATAGGGTTATGATGGAAGACAGCGAAGAAAAGAGGACGATGACAACTATGTGCCCCCTGAATACGGTGATGCTGCAACGGGGAAGCTGAAGATCAAGAGGAACCAGACGACGTGCCCTATGATGATCTCCGCCGGGTCATTGTTGATGCATGGAGACAGTGCGAAAGTGAAAAGGAGAAGCTGAATTCGATCGCATGTTAGAGGATCACCAAAAAGGGTTGTACCCCAATTGCGAAGATGGCAACACAAGCTCGGTACCGTACTGGAATTGCTGCAGTGGAAGGCAAAATGTCGTGCCTGACAAGGATTTGAGAAGCTACTGAAAATATTAAGAAGAAGCTTCCAAAGGATAACGAATTGCCCGACAGTACGTACGCACAAGAAGGTCGTATGCCCTCTAGGATTGGTGGTGCAGAAGATACATGCATGCCCTAATGACTGCATCCTGTACCGTGATGCGTACGAGGATTTGAACGCATGCCCGGTATGCGGTGCATTGCGATATAAGATCAGACGAGATGACCCTGGTGATGTTCGGCGAGCCCCCCAGGAAGAGGGTTCCTGCGAAGGTGATGTGGTAGCTCCTATAATACCACGGTTGAAACGTCAGTTCAAAACAAAGAGCATGCTAAGTTTGATGCGATGGCACAGAGAGGACCGTAAGAAAGACTGGAAGTTGAGAGCACCCGCTGACGGGTCGCAGTGGAAAAAATCGAGAGAAAGTACCGGGAGGAGTTTGGCGTGACGCAGAACGTATGGTTTGGTTTGCGCGGATGGCATTAATCCTTTTGGGGAGCAGAGCAGCAATCACAGCACCTGGCCCGTGATCTATGTATCTAAACCTTCCTCCTTGGCTGTGCATGAAGCGGAAGTTCATTATGATGCCAGTACTCATCCAAGGCCCTGACAACCCGGCAACGACGTTGATGTGTACCTAAGGCCATTAGTTGAAGAACTTTTACAGCTGTGGAATGGAAACGGTGTACGTGTGTGGAATGAGCACAGACAGGAGGAATTTGACCTGCATGCGTTGCTGTTTGTAACCATCAATGATTGCCCTGCTCTCAGTAACCTTTCAGGACAGACAAACAAGGGATACCATGCATGCACGCACTATTTAGCTGACACCGAAGTAGGGCAGGAAAGAATGTGTACCTGGGGCAATCGTCGATTTCTTCCGACCAACCATCAATGTCGAAAGAAAGGCAAGCATTTCAAAGGCGAGGCAATACCGGAAGAAGCCCGCCATGCGTACCGGTGATCACGTACTAGCTATGGTCAATGATTTACACTAATCTTTGGATAGGGTCCCGGCGGACTATCTGTTCCGAATGACGCTGAGGGACGCGCTCCCATGTGGAAGAGAGAAATCTATATTTTGGGACCTACCCTACTGGAAAGACCTAGAGGTCCGCTCTTCAATCGACGTGATGCACGTGACAAAGAACCTTTGCGTGAACCTGCTAGGCTTCTTGGGCGTGTATGGAAAGACAAAAGATACACGGAGGCACGGGAGGACCTGCACATTGCACGAAAAAGACGGCATGCCTCCAAAGCAGTATGAAGGTCCTGCCAGCTACGCTCTTACCAAAGAAGAGAAGGAAATCTTCTTTGAATGCCTGCTCAGTATGAAGGTCCCGTCTGTTTCTTGTCGAATATAAGGGAATAATAAATATCCCAGAAAAAAAAAAGTTCCACAACCTAAAGTCTCATGACTGCCACATTATATGACGCAACTGCTTCCGTTGCATTGAGGGGGCTTCTAACGAAAAATGTTCGATTAGCCATTGTGAAGCTATGTGCATTCCTCAATGCAATCTCTCAGAAGGTGGATCGATCCAGAATCATACCAAGGCTAAGGAGTGATGTGGCGCAATGTCTTGTCAGTTTCGAGCTGGTGTTCCACCATCCTTCTTCAATATCATGACGCACGTCCTAGTTCATCTAGTCGACGAGATTGTCGTTTTGGGCCCCGTATTTCTACACAATATGTTCCCCTTTGAGAGGTTCATGGGAGTCCTAAAGAAATATGTCCTAACACGCGCTAGGCCAGAAGGAAGCATCTCCATGGGCTATCAAACAGATATGTCATTGGGTTTTGTGTTGACTTCATTCCTGACCTTAAGAAGATTGGTCTCCCTCAATCGCGGTATGAGGGAGACTGACTGGAAAAGGCACGCTAGGAGGGGACTAAATAATATGCAGGGACGGGCATTCTTGGTCTCAAGCACACTACACAGTTCTACCAAACTCTACCTTGGTGACCCCGTATGTCGATGAACACAAGAACATTCTGCGCTCCAAACACCCGGAGCAGTGTGACGACTGGATTACATGTGAACACATCAGGACTTTCGGCAGTTGGTTGGAAACACGTCTCAGAGGTGACAACACTGTTTCTGATGAGCTGTACTCGTTGTCCAGGGGACCATCTTCGACTGTATTGACTTACAAAGGATACGAGATAAATGGGATACATTTTACACGATCGCCCCAGATCAAAGAGCACCAACCAAAACAACGGTGTGCGCTTTTATGCAGCAACCAAAGGGGAAAGGACACATATTATGGTTACATAGTGGACTTATGGGAACTTGACTACGGACATGATTTTAAGGTCCCTTTGTTTAAGTGCAAATGGGTCAATCTGTCAGGAGGCGGGGTACGGTAGAGCCACATTACGGAATGACAACAGTGGATCTAAACAATCTTGGTACACAGACGAACCATTCGTCCTAGCCAATGATGTGGCGCAGGTTTTCTATGTGAAGGACAAGTCTACCAAACCGAGAAAAAAAAGATAAGGAAGCGAATACATCATACGATGAGCCAAAGCGCCACATAGTTCTTTCAGGAAAAGAGACATCGTGGGAGTGGAGGGTAAGACAGACTGTCTGAAGATTATGAAAAGTTTCATGAAATTCCACCACTTCAAAGTCAAGGCTGACCCAAGCACCCTGTTAAGCGATGAAGAATATCGTGGTTACGGCGCATAAGCAGGACACAAGCGAAGAAAAAGTGAAGACAGATGAACTCAGAAATTGTGGAAAATTGATGATATGGCTTGGAATGGTTCATTTTGAGCACACAAAAAGTCTGGAGTTCAATAAGTTCAAAAAAGAAATCCCTTGTAACAGATGAGTTTTTGTCTGAAACCCTGATACTTCAAAGAGATTGTCCATTTTGTACACGAAGTCATCCAGTTTTTGCCGTAACCCTCTCAACTTTTTAGCACATGCTATGTGGGTGAATGATGAATCATGCCAATTTTCAACCTCTCAGAGTTCTTGTGAAGTGCTTTCAATTTCAGGGTCATTTAGCTCAAAAAAATCAGTAAATGCAATAAAAATAACAGATGAAGTCAGAAAGGGTTGAAAATTGATGATGTGCTTGAATGGTTCATTTTGAACACACACAAGTCTGGAGTTCAAATAAGTTTAAAAAAATGAAATCCCTTTGTAACAGATGAGTTTTTGTCCGAAACCCTGATACTTCGAAAGAGATTGTCCATTTTGTACACGAAGTGCATCGTTTTTGCCGTAACCCTCTAACTTTTTAGCACATGCTATGTGGGTGAAATGATGATATCATGCCAATTTTCAACCTCTTCAGAGTTCATGTGAATGCTTTTCAATTTCAGGGTCATTTAGCTCAAAAAAATCAGTAAATGCATGAAAAATAACAGATGAAGTCATGGGTTGAAAATTGATGATGTGGCTTTGAATGGTTCATTTTGAACACACAAAAGTCTGGAGTTCAAATAAGTTCAAAAAAATGAAATCCTTTGTAACAGATGAGTTTTCGTCCGAAACCGTGATACTTCGAAAGAGATTGTCCATTTTGTACATGAAGTGCATCCAGTTTTTGCCGTAACCCTCTCAACTTTTAGCACATGCTATGTGGGTGAAATGATGATTCATGCCAATTTTCAACATCTTCAGAGTTCATTTGAAGTGCTTTTCAATTTCAGGGTCATTTAGCTAAAAAAAAATCAGTAAATGCATGAAAATAACAGATGAAGTCAGAAAGGGTTGAAAATTGATGATGTGGCTTTGAATGGTTCATTTTAAACACACAAAAAGTCTAAAGTTCAAATAAGTTCAAAAAATGAAATCCCTTTGTAACAGATGAGTTTTCGTCTGAAACCCTGATACTTCGAAAGAGATTGTGTACATGAAGTGCATCCATTTTTGCCGTAACCCTCTCAACTTTTTAGCACATGCTATGTGAGTGAAATGATGATACCATGCAATTTTCAACATCATTATGAACAAAAAAACATCATTATATGATCATCTATGAACAAAAAAACAACATCTATCTATGAAAAAAATCATCATATATATGAGCAAAAAGAAATTATGAAAAATCAGGACATATCATCATATATACACATACAATCATCATATACACTACATATCATCTCCGAACAAAAAATCATCTTATATATATAAAAAGAGGACAGAGAGGAGGAGGCCGGCCGGACCGAACGGGGAGAAGAGATGCGGCGTGGTCAGGGCAGGCCGGGGGCGCGGGCGGCGTCGGGCAGGGGCACGGGGCGCGGCTCGAAGCAGGGGGGCACGGGGGCGGGCCGCGTCGAGGCAGGGGCAGGCTACGCGCGGGGCACGGGGGCATGGGCGCGGGCGACGGCGACGAGGAGCAGGCGGCGATGGCGACGGCGACCTCGGGGCGGCTCGGGAGGCAATGGGCGACGTCGGGCAGGGGGCGCGCGTCGAGGAGCAGCAGCAGCCTGGCGGCGTTCGAGAGAAGAATGGCGGGTGAGGGGAAATTTCCTAAGTGTTGGGTTATTAGCAACCATCTTTGGTCCCGTTCGTGGCACCACCGGGACCAATGCCCCCCTTTAGTCCGGTTCGTGCCACCAACCGGGACCAAAGGTCTCTTTTCGTCAGCCCAAAGGCGGGAAGCAGAGACCTTTATGCCCGGGGCAAAAGTTTAGTCCCACCTCGCTAGCTGAGAGGGTCGAGAGTTGTTTATAAGCGCTGCTGCGCCGACCCTCTCGAGCTCCTCTCAACTGCAGGCTACGGGCCTAATGTCACACTCTCTGCCTGTGGGCCTACTGGGCCTGCTGCGGGCCTGAATCTTGGCCAATGGGTTTCTAGTCGTATTCAGGCCGTGTGGCCCAGTAGGCGGTATTTTTTTTAATTTTTTTTCCATTTTTTTGTTTTCTTGACGCTTTATTTATTTTCTTTGTTTGTTGTACTTACTAATACTTACATTTTTCAGTGATCTTTTTGCGTTTAGGTCACAAAAATTATAAACTTTTTCTTAGGCCATTAGTTTTCAAATTTGAATAGTTTAAATTTGAAATCTTTTAAATTTGTGGAATCACTAGTTTGTGAATAACTTTACTATAAAAATAGTTTTTGAGTGATTCTTTTCCTGCTATTTAATATTACTTGTTTTATCATTATATTCAATTTGGTAATTCTAGGTATTTAAATGTCTGTTTTTAATCAAAACCAGATTTTGTTATTTTAGTTTGCTATTAAAGTTTCTAACAAAAAATTCTTTATGAAAATTCTTTTTGCTATATATTTTGAAAAAAAATACTATGATAATTTAGTTGCATAAATTTTATAAAAATTTAGTTTCAAAAATACTAGAGGTTTATAAAATCTTTTTAGTTGATTCCTTTGATATTAGAGTTTTATAAAAGCTTTTTATTCATTCTTTTTGCTATTGAAGAATATTATAGTTTTGTTTTAGTTGATCATAACAATATTTTAATTGATTATTTTTATTCATTCTTTTTGCTATTAGAGTTTCATAAAAAGTTTTCTAGTTCATTCTTTGGCAAAATGACCCTGAAATTGAAAAGCATTCTTCAAATGAACTCTGAAAAGGTTGAAAGTTGCCAATGTATCTCATTTCACTCACATAGCATGTGCTAAAAGTGAGGGTTACGGCAAAAGCTGGATGCACTTCATGTATAAAATGGACAACTCTTTCGAAGTATCAGGGTTTCATACGAAAACTCATTGTACAAAGGGATTCATTTTTTTGAACTTATATTCGAACTTCAGATTTTTGGTGTGTTCAAAATGCACATTCAAAGCCACATCATAAATTTTCAACCCTTTTGACTTCATTTGGTATTTTTCATGCATTTATTGATTTTTTTTAAAGCTAATGACCCTGAAATTGAAAACACTACAATGAACTCTGAAAAGGTTGAAAGTTGGCATGGTATCGTCATTCACCACATAGCATGTTATAAAATGTTGAGACGGTTACGGCAAAACCGGATGCACTCGTGTACAAACGGCAATCTCTTTCGAGTATCAGGGTTTCAGACGAAAACTCATCTGTTACAAAGTTATTTTATTTTTGTTTTTTTGGAACTTATTTGAACTCCAGACTTTGTGTGTTTCAAAATGAACCATTCAAAGCCATATCAACAATTTTCAACCCTATCTGACCTCATTTGGTATTTTTCATGCATTTACTGATTTTTTTCACTAAATGACCCTGAAATTGAAAAGCACTACAAATGAACTCTGGAAAAGGTTGAAATTGGCATGGTATCATCATTTCACCCACAAGCATGTTCTAAAAAGTTGAGAGGGTTACGACAAAAAATGGGATGCAACTTCGTGTACAAAACGGACACATCTCTTTCGAGAGTATCAGGTTTCATACGAAAACTCTCTTTACAAAAGGCATTTCATTGTCTTCACATGTAACTGCAGTGATATCTAGATCAAAGGCATCATCATAATTAGTTGTGGAGAGAAAGTATATTCACTTTTTCTCGCTTGTTCCTTTGCTATTGCGCGTCCGTAACCATGGTATATCATTCATCGTTTAACAGGGTTGCTTTGGGTCAGTCCGTGACTTTGAAGGGAGGAATTTCATGAAACTTTTTCATATCTTCAGACATGACTGTCTGCCCTCCACCCATGAGTCTCTTTTTCCTGAAAAGAACTATGTGGGCACTTTGGCTCATCGTATAGTGTATTCGCTTCCTTATCTTTTCTTTTTCGTTTTGGAGACATGTCCTTCACATAGAAAACCTGCGCCACATCATTGGCTAGACGAACTGGTTGTTCGTCTATGTACCAAGATTGTTCAGATCCACTGTTGTCATTCTGTACTGTGGGTCTACCTGTACCCCACCTCCTGACAGATTGACCCATTTGCCTGAAACAAAGGGACCTTAAATCATGTCCATAGTCAAGTTCCCATATGTCCACTATGTAAACCATAATATGTGTCCTTTCCCCTCTTGGTTGCTGCATCAAAGCGACAACCACTGTTTGGGTTGGTGCTCTTTTGATCTTGGGCGATCATGTAAATGTATTTCCCATTTATCTCGTACCCTTTGTAAGATTCAATACAGTCGAAGATGGTCTCTGGCCAACGAGTACAAAGCTCACCTTGTATTGCAGGCTGCAGCTGGAGGATTTTTTTTTAAAACTATGATGATTTTTATAGCAAATTCGGAAACTATACGTCCTGATGCATAAAAATCGAATCTATGACCCCGTCGGCCTCTTGCTGGCCGAAGATGAGCTATTCGGCCAACTTCAGGCCGAAGTAGAGTCTTCGGTCTACTTGCGGCCGAAGAGTGATGGAACAGGGCCGAAGAGCACTCTTTGGTCATCTGTAGGCCGAAGAGTACTCTTTGGTCATCTGTAGGCCGAAGAGTCCTCTAGGACCCATCTCTTCGCGTAAATGGTAGGACGAAGTTGCATGGGTCCCAGAGGACTCTTCGGCCTACAGATGACCAAAGAGTACTCTTCGGCCTACAGATGACCAAAGAGTGCTCTTCGGCCCTGTTCCATCACTCTTCGGCCGCAAGTAGACCGAAGACTCTACTTCGGCCTGAAGTTGGCCGAATAGCTCATCTTCGGCCAGCAAGAGGCCGACGGGGTCATAGATTCGATTTTTATGCATCAGGACGTATAGTTTCCGAATTTGCTATAAAAATCATCATAGTTTTAAAAAAAAATCCTCCAGCTGCAGCCTGCAATACAAGGTACGCGTGATTCAAGCAATATTGTCGACTCAACGAAACTGATCCATGGAAATGAAAATGGGAGGTGAAACAGAGAAAAGGGAGCTTACTTGTTCAGTTCTTGTGTAAACTTTGGGTCTGTTGCAGCTGTTCTTATACAGTGGAGGGGAGGTGTGGGCAAATACGCACGCATAGGCTTCCCTCTCTCAAACAAGGACAATCACAACCTTTACCTTAGTCCATGGGACACCGCATCCGTCCGTGGACTTTGGGACCAGTCCGCAGACATTGATTCGGAAGCCAGCCATCCAACGCTATAATATCCGTTACTACGGTCAATTTGAAATTCAAATTCGTCCGATCACATAGCGCGCGCCGAATCACATCCCAATACAACTAAAAATGAGAAATATTCATGTATTTACCTATCCATCACAAAATAGATTAGCCCGGTAGCCCATGCAAAAAATTGGATTTTTGCCCTGTCGGACCGTCAATCTGAGCCTCCACGCTCAATCTGCATTGCCACCTCTGCCCCTCGCCGTTTCGGTTGTCTCCTTCTCCGCCGCCGCCTTCTCTGCCTCTGCCTCCGCCTCCAGCTCTTCCTTCTGTCGCTTCAACATCTTGAAACGGACGGCTTGCACGATCATCCTTACGTCCTGATCTAAATCCTCCATGTTTAAGGTCAACATCTTCACGTCCTCCGAAGCGGCTGCGATCTCAACCATCTTCTCTTGGAGCATGAGCTTCTTCTAATCGGGCTTGAGCTTCTTCTCTGTTGCCACTATCAACATGTTAAATCTTTTCGCCTTTCTTTCCTCCTTGACGTCGGAACGCTTCACGTATGCCTCATCCTTCCTGGACAAGAAGTATTCGAACCTCTCCGTCATCTTTGCCTCGTCCCTTCTCGCTTCGCCCTCTCCTCATCCAACTTCTTTCCTCGGAACTCTCTTCTAGCCTTTTTGGGGGTTCTTTTGAGTCGTTTCGATCACCGGTTTTCCTCGGTTCCATCAACGATGGTCTTGGAAAAAAAAAAACATGATAGTTTAAAAAAAATCCAGCTGGAGGGGTGAAGAAGAAAAGGCTATAGGGACGAGAACACCGATCAAACCAGAAGGTAAAAGCTCAACGATCCCTTGTATCTGTACTCAGTAGACTACAGTGTGGGCGTGCTACTGTTCTTCTGTTCATCTATCGGTCGGTCAAATCAGCCGCATATTTATTAGATCTTCATACGCACCACCAGTCCACCACCGCTTCAATGGCTGCGTGGATCCTTGACATCCACCACCGCTTCAATGGCTGCGTGGATCCTTGACATGTCTCTTTCCTCATTATTCTTTCCCTGAGTCGTCCCTAGTTCCCACAACCGTCCTTTGCCTTTCCTTCATCCACCACGAACGCCTCGCTCTCTCTGCTGTTCACCGCCACCGCACGGCCGCATTTGCGTTGGATTCGCCAGGCCGACGAAGGTGACGGCAGCGCGGTTGCGGTTAGCCTGGCTAGCGGCGAGTCGCTGCGCAGCGGCCGGGTGGTGTGCCGACTGCCAAGGCAGCTGCGCCGTGGGGGTGGGAAGGCGGCAAGGAGGCGCGTGTTAGGGACGGTGGAGCGGGCGTTTTCTTTCTCCCATTTGGCTTTCAGATATCCTTTTTCTTGAAAAGTGTTTGTTTAAATTGTTTAGATTCTGGTTGGAATGAGTTCAATTGCTTCGATTGTTGTTTCAGTTTGATTTATATGATTTTCTTCAAAAGTAGTTGTGCTAACAAGTCAGGTTGCAAGTTGAATAAAATGGACCGGATATGTGCTGCATTCCTGCTTGCAAGAATTCTTTGGCGTTGGTAGAATAAATTTGTTTTGACTAGGATGAGAGTTGATCGGTGATCTTTTTGCTAAACCAAGAGTTTCTTCTTTTGTGCCACTCGTAAATAATTTCAGTTCTGTTGTTTACTCTTGCTTACATGCATTTACCTTCTTTAGGAAAATGGCTCTCCTTCTCCTTGTGATCCTGTATTTTGTGTCGGCATCACCTTGGGCAACATTGGCTGCGCCAAAGAACACGTGCAAGTTTGAACTTGCTAGTATCGCCGTGATCTCCTGCCAAGAGTCTGTGCAGTCTCCTACACCTTCGTGCTGCGAGGCTTTTATTTATGCGGTGGATCTGGAGCCAGAGTTTGAGTTAGACAAGGGTTCTTGTTGCCTGTGCAAATTTATGGCTGCACGGGATATTCCCTTTGATCTTCCATCCGTGTATCGTTCTTGTCATGGCAAAGACTCTGACATAGTTGCGGCGTGGCCACCATACATGAAAAATTGCAATGGTATGTCAAGCTAACATTTTCACAAGTTTTCCTTTTCGTTTTGATACTGTCGTGGGAACGAGTCTGACAGTAGAAGTAGGGGGTACGTAGGAGGAGGCAGTGTCCTAGCTACGGCGAGGCTGTACGCACAGATTTACGAGTTCAGGCCCCTCTCGGAGGAGATAACAGCCCTACGTCTCGGTGCCGCGGAGGCTCTGTCGATTGGAATGTGGAATAGTTATAGGGGGTGCGAACCCCTGTGCCAGAGGGGAGGGGTGGCTTATATAGAGTGCGCCCACTAGTAGAAAACAGGGCTTTGGTTCGGGCCAGCCCATTAGTCCCGGTTCAGTCATGAACCGAGACCCATGGGGGGCATACGTCCCGGTTCATGCGCCCAGGGGGCCGGCCGGGGCCTCGTGGGCATTGGTCCTGGTTCGTCTGGACCCATTTGTCCCGGTTCCTGGCACGAACCGGGACCAATGGGCCTCGCTCCTGGCCCACATCCATTGGTCCCGGTTCGTGGCTTGAACCGGGACAGAAGGGGGGCCTTTAGTCCCGGTTCCACGCACGAACCGGGACCAATGAGGTGGCTATAGATACCCCATCGCCGGCGAGCAGAGCACTCCACACTGCTCTGTTTTTTCTGGCCGGCGAGGGGAGAGCTTTGTGGTGCTCTAGCTCACCTCCTATGCACATGAGGTGTTTGATGAAATGCCCGAGCCACACTAGTTAAGCTTTCTCCTCTCGAAGCTCGACCTTCAAGCTCCATTTTCCTCAAGATTTGTCTAGGTTTAGCGGTCCGTCACGTCCCGTCCCCGTCTTCACCGCCGTCAATCGCCCGCGCTGATCTCGTCGCCGGCATAACCGTGGTGAGCCTCTTGTTCTTATCTTCTTTCTAAAAGAAAAAAATTCTCGTCGCCGTTTTTTTACACACGTAATTATATATAATGCACGCAGATGAACCGGCAATGGATGTACGGTGATAGATGCACCTCCGAGTACATTAAGGGCGTGCATAATTTTCTCGAAGTGGCTGAGGCAAACAAGCAGAATGGTTTTATGTGTTGTCCATGCCCTATATGTGGGAATACGAAGTCTTACTCTGACCGGAAAATCCTTCACACCCACCTGCTTGAGAAGGGTTTCATGCCACACTATAATGTTTGGACCAGGCACGGAGAAATATGGGTTATGATGGAAGACAGCGAAGAAGAAGAGGACGATGACAACTATGTGCCCCCTGAATACGGTGATGCTGCAACGGGGGAAGCTGAAGATCAAGAGGAACCAGACGACGTGCCCGATGATGATCTCCGCCGGGTCATTGTTGATGCATGGAGACAGTGCGAAAGTGAAAAGGAGAAGCTGAAATTCGATCGCATGTTAGAGGATCACCAAAAAGGGTTGTACCCCAATTGCGAAGATGGCAACACAAAGCTCGGTACCGTACTGGAATTGCTGCAGTGGAAGGCAGAGAATGCTGTGCCTGACAAAGGATTTGAGAAGCTACTGAAAATATTGAAGAAGAAGCTTCCAAAGGATAACGAATTGCCCGACAGTACGTACGCAGCAAAGAAGGTCGTATGCCCTCTAGGATTGGTGGTGCAGAAGATACATGCATGCCCTAATGACTGCATCCTGTACCGTGATGCGTACGAGGATTTGAACGCATGCCCGGTATGCGGTGCATTGCGATATAAGATCAGACGAGATGACCCTGGTGATGTTGACGGCGAGCCCCCCAGGAAGAGGGTTCCTGCGAAGGTGATGTGGTATGCTCCTATAATACCACGGTTGAAACGTCAGTTCAGAAACAAAGAGCATGCCAAGTTGATGCGATGGCACAGAGAGGACCGTAAGAAAGACTGGAAGTTGAGAGCACCCGCTGACGGGTCGCAGTGGAGAAAAATCGAGAGAAAGTACCGGGAGGAGTTTGCAGGTGACGCAAGGAACGTATGGTTTGGTTTAAGCGCGGATGGCATTAATCCTTTTGGGGAGCAGAGCAGCAATCACAGCACCTGGCCCGTGACTCTATGTATCTATAACCTTCCTCCTTGGCTGTGCATGAAGCGGAAGTTCATTATGATGCCAGTACTCATCCAAGGCCCTAAGCAACCCGGCAACGACGTTGATGTGTACCTAAGGCCATTAGTTGAAGAACTTTTACAGCTGTGGAATGGAAGTGGTGTACGTGTGTGGAATGAGCACAGACAGGAGGAATTTGACCTGCATGCGTTGCTGTTTGTAACCATCAATGATTGGCCTGCTCTCAGTAACCTTTCAGGACAGACAAACAAGGGATACCACGCATGCACGCACTGTTTAGCTGACACCGAAAGTAGGGCAGGAAGAATGTGTACCTGGGGCATCGTCGATTTCTTCCGACCAACCATCAATGTCGAAAGAAAGGCAAGCATTTCAAAGGCGAGGCAGATCACCGGAAGAAGCCCGCCATGCGTACCGGTGATCACGTACTAGCTATGGTCAATGATTTACACGTAATCTTTGGATAGGGTCCCGGCGGACTATCTGTTCCGAATGACGCTGAGGGACGCGCTCCCATGTGGAAGAAGAAATCTATATTTTGGGACCTACCCTACTGGAAAGACCTAGAGGTCCGCTCTTCAATCGACGTGATGCACGTGACAAAGAACCTTTGCGTGAACCTGCTAGGCTTCTTGGGCGTGTATGGAAAGACAAAAGATACACCGGAGGCACGGGAGGACCTGCAACGTTGGCACGAAAAAGACGGCATGCCTCCAAAGCAGTATGAAGGTCCTGCCAGCTACGCTCTTACCAAAGAAGAGAAGGAAATCTTCTTTGAATGCCTGCTCAGTATGAAGGTCCCGTCTGGTTTCTCGTCGAATATAAAGGGAATAATAAATATCCCAGAGAAAAAGTTCCAGAACCTAAAGTCTCATGACTGCCACATGATTATGACGCAACTGCTTCCGGTTGCATTGAGGGGGCTTCTACCGGAAAATGTTCGATTAGCCATTGTGAAGCTATGTGCATTCCTCAATGCAATCTCTCAGAAGGTGATCGATCCAGAAATCATACCAAGGCTAAGGAGTGATGTGGCGCAATGTCTTGTCAGTTTCGAGCTGGTGTTCCCACCATCCTTCTTCAATATCATGACGCACGTCCTAGTTCATCTAGTCGACGAGATTGTCGTTTTGGGCCCCGTATTTCTACACAATATGTTCCCCTTTGAGAGGTTCATGGGAGTCCTAAAGAAATATGTCCGTAACCGCGCTAGGCCAGAAGGAAGCATCTCCATGGGCTATCAAACAGAGGATGTCATTGGGTTTTGTGTTGACTTCATTCCTGACCTTAAGAAGATTGGTCTCCCTCAATCGCGGTATGAGGGGAGACTGACTGGAAAAGGCACGCTAGGAGGGGACTAAATAATATGCAGGGACAGGCATTCTTGGTCTCAAGCACACTACATAGTTCTACAGAACTGTACCTTGGTGACCCCGTATGTCGATGAACACAAGAACATTCTGCGCTCCAAACACCCGGAGCAGTGTGACGACTGGATTACATGTGAACACATCAGGACTTTCGGCAGTTGGTTGGAAACACGTCTCAGAGGTGACAACACTGTTTCTGATGAGCTGTACTCGTTGTCCAGGGGACCATCTTCGACTGTATTGACTTACAAAGGATACGAGATAAATGGGAATACATTTTACACGATCGCCCAAGATCAAAAGAGCACCAACCAAAACAGCGGTGTCCGCTTTTATGCAGCAACCAAGAGGGGAAAGGACACATATTATGGTTACATAGTGGACTTATGGGAACTTGACTACGGACATGATTTTAAGGTCCCTTTGTTTAAGTGCAAATGGGTCAATCTGTCAGGAGGCGGGGTACAGGTAGAGCCACATTACGGAATGACAACTGTGGATCTAAACAATCTTGGGTACACAGACGAACCATTCGTCCTAGCCAATGATGTGGCGCAGGTTTTCTATGTGAAGGACAAGTCTACCAAACCGAGAAAAAGAAAAGATAAGGAAGCGAATACATCATACGATGAGCCGAAGCGCCACATAGTTCTTTCAGGGAAAAGAGACATCGTGGGAGTGGAGTGTAAGACAGACATGTCTGAAGATTATGAAAAGTTTCATGAAATTCCACCCTTCAAAGTCAAGGCTGACCCAAGCACCCTGTTAAGCGATGAAGAATATCCGTGGTTACGGCGCAATAAGCAAAGGACACAAGCGAAGAAAAAGTGAAGACAGATGAACTCAGAAATGGTTGAAAACTGATGATATGGCTTTGAATGGTTCATTTTGAGCACACAAAAAGTCTGGAGTTCAAATAAGTTCAAAAAAATGAAATCCCTTTGTAACAGATGAGTTTTTGTCTGAAACCCTGATACTTCGAAAGAGATTGTCCATTTTGTACACGAAGTGCATCCAGTTTTTGCCGTAACCCTCTCAACTTTTTAGCACATGCTATGTGGGTGAAATGATGATATCATGCCAAGTTTCAACCTCTTCAGAGTTCTTGTGAAGTGCTTTTCAATTTCAGGGTCATTTAGCTCAAAAAAATCAGTAAATGCATGAAAAATAACAGATGAAGTCAGAAAGGGTTGAAAATTGATGATGTGGCTTTGAATGGTTCATTTTGAACACACACAAAGTCTGGAGTTCAAATAAGTTTAAAAAATTGAAATCCCTTTGTAACAGATGAGTTTTTGTCCGAAACCCTGATACTTCGAAAGAGATTGTCCATTTTGTACACGAAGTGCATCCAGCTTTTGCCGTAACCCTCTGAACTTTTTAGCACATGCTATGTGGGTGAAATGATGATATCATGCCAATTTTTAACCTCTTCAGAGTTCATGTGAAGTGCTTTTCAATTTCAGGGTCATTTAGCTCAAAAAAAATCAGTAAATGCATGAAAAATACAGATGAAGTCAGAAGGTTGAAAATTGATGATGTGGCTTTGAATGTTCATTTTGACACACAAAAAGTCTGGAGTTCAAATAAGTTCAAAAAAATAATCCTTTGTAACAGATGAGTTTTCGTCCGAAACCTGATACTTCGAAAGAGATTGTCCATTTGTACATGAAGTGCATCCAGTTTTTGCCGTAACCCTCTCAACTTTTTAGCACATGCTATGTGGGTGAAATGATATATCATGCCAATTTTTCAACATCTTCAGAGTTCATTTGAAGTGCTTTTCAATTTCAGGGTCATTTAGCTAAAAAAAATCAGTAAATGCATGAAAAATAACAGATGAAGTCAGAAAGGGTTGAAAATTGATGATGTGGCTTTGAATGGTTCATTTTAAACACACAAAAAGTCTGGAGTTCAAATAAGTTCAAAAAATGAAATCCCTTTGTAACAGATGAGTTTTCGTCTGAAACCCTGATACTTCGAAAGAGATTGTCCATTTTGTACATGAAGTGCATCCAGTTTTTGCCGTAACCCTCTCAACTTTTTAGCACATGCTATGTGGGTGAAATGATGATACCATGCCAATTTTCAACATCATATGAACAAAAAAACATCATATATATGATCATCTATGAACAAAAAAAACATCATATACTATGAAAAAAAATCATCATATATATGAGCAAAAAAAAATTATGAAAAATCAGGACATATCATCATATATACACATACATATCATCATATACACTACATATCATCTCCGAACAAAAAAAAATCATCTTATATATATAAAAAGAGGACAGAGAGGAGGAGGCCGGCCGGACCGAACGGGGAGAAGAGATGCGGCGTGGTCAGGGCAGGCCGGGGGCGCGGGGCGGCGTCGGGGCAGGGGCACGGGGCGGCCGGCGTTGAAGCAGGGGGCACGGGGCAGCCGGCGTCGAGGCAGGGGGCACGGGGCGACGCGTCGGGGCAGGGCAGGGGCGCGGGGCGACGGCGACGAGGAGCAGGCGCCGATGGCGACGGCGACGAGGAGCAGGCGGCGATGGCGACGGCGACCTCGGGGCGGCTCGGGGAGGCAATGGCGACGTCGGGGCAGGGGCGCGGCGTCGAGGAGCAGCAGCAGCCTGGCGGCGTTCGAGAGAAGAATGGCGGGTGAGGGGAAATTTCCTAAGTGTTGGGTTATATAGCAACCATCTTTGGTCCCGGTTCGTGGCACCACGGCCTGAATACGACTAGAAACCAGCCATCCAGGTGGGCCAGGATTCTGGCCCGCAGAAGGCCCAATAGGCCCACAGGCATGCACAGAGAGGTTAGGCCCGGAAGCCTGCTTTAGAGAGGAGCTCGACAGCTCAGGCGCACCGCACCTTATAAACAGGTGCGGCTCTCTCTCAGCTAGTGAGGTGGGACTAAACATCCACCGCAGTTGTGCCAGGCACAGGCTATTGGTCCCGGTTGGTGGCTCGAACCGGGACCAATGCCCACCTTTGGTCCCGGTTCTTGGCACCTACCGGGACCAATGCACCCCTTTAGTCCCGGTTGGTGCCACGAACCAGGACCAAAGGTTTCTGTTCACCGCCCTTTGGGCTGCTGAAAAGAGACCTTTGGTCCCGGTTGGTGCCACTAACCGGGACCAAAGCCTTTGCTATGTAAGCCAGCACTTAGGAAATTTTCAGATTTCCATCGCCAGTTCGTGCCCGACGCCCCAGCGCTGCTCCTCGTCGCCGTCGCCGTCGTCGCCCTGCCTCCGACGTCGTCGCCGCGCCGCCCCTGCCCCGAGCCCTCGACGCCGTCGCCGCCAGCTCCCCGCTCCTCGTCGTCGTCGCCCAGCGCCCCTGCCCCCGACCACGCCGTCGCCGCGCCGGCCCCTGCCCCGCGCCCGAGCCCCTGCCCCGGCCCGCCCCCGCGCGCCGGCGTCCTCGCCGCCCCCGCCGTCGCCGTCGTCGTCGTCGTCGCCGTCGCCAGCCGCCCCCGCTATGAGCCGCCGCGCCGCCCCGTATCTGTTTTTTTCATTTTTATTAGATTAATTTTTTGTTCATATATATATATATATAATGTATATATTTATGTATGTGCCTATATGTATGTAGATGTTCATAATGTATTAATTTTTTTGTTCAGAGCATGTTTTTGTTCCTGATGAGGGGGGTGGGGGTCGATGTACATATGTATATAGATGATGTAATTTTTTTGTTCATATATATATATATAATGTAATTTTTTTCAATGTATATATGTATGTGGTAGCTATATATGCATGATGAGGGGGTGGGGGTCGATATACCCCCTCCCCGATAACTTCGACATGAGGGGGGGGGGGTCGATATACCCCCTCCCCGATAACATTTTTTTTATATAATGACTTTTTTTCATAGCCATATATATGTATGTGGCTATATGTATGTATGGATGTTCATAGAATTTTTTTATATGTATGTGGCTATATGTATGTCGTTGTCGATATAGCCCCTCCCCGATAACTTCGACATGAGGGGGGGGGTCGATATACCCCCTCCCCGATAACTTCGACATGAGGGGGGGGGATCTCCTACCCCCTCCCGTCCCTACCCGACAAACTCTCGAGGCCACCCAAACCACTAGAAGATAACTCCGGTAACTTCGACATGAGGGGGGACGTCGATCAACCCCCTCTCGCCCGAACAAGTCTATGTATTATTTTATATCGCGGTGGACATATATCAAAGTTTGATCATATGACAAAGTTTGAATTTTGACATATGCAACATTTGATCATATATCAAAGTTTGATCATATGTCAAAGTTTGCGATATACCCCCTCCCCGATAACATTTTTTTTATATGATGAATTTTTTTTCATAGCCATATATATGTATGTGGCTATATGTATGTATGGATGTTCATAGAATTTTTTTTATATGTATGTGGATATATGTATGTCATTGTCGATATAGCCCCTCCCCGATAACTTCGACATGAGGGGGGGGGTCGATATACCCCCTCCCCGATAAGATTTTTTTTCTAAGTTACTAAGGTAAAATGTTCACCCTCCTCTCGATATACTAGGCGACCAACTCTCGAGGCCACCCAAACCATAGAAAAAAAGCATTGTTGATCTCCTACCCCCTCCCGCCCCTACCCGACAAACTCTCGAGGCCACCCAAACCACTAGAAGATAACTCCGGTAACTTCGACATGAGGGGGGACATCGATCAACCCCCTCTCGCCCAAACAATTCTATGTATTATTTTATATCGCGGTGGACATATATCAAAGTTTGATCATATGTCAAAGTTTGAATTTTGACATATGCAACATTTGATCATATATCAAAGTTTGATCATATGTCAAAGTTTGAATTTTGACATATGCAACATTTGATCATATGTCAAAGTTTGATCATATGTCAAAGTTTGAATTTTGACATATATAGATTTATCAAGAATGCCCCCATTATGGATGTGCACAAGTTGATCCAATTTTTTTCTGATCTCATATATATATATATTCTTCTATATGTCACATTGTCTGCCAAAGTATTGAAGAAATCCATGGCTTCATCATTAGTCGGAAGTAACAGGCGTATGATGCTACGAAGCTCTTCAAAGTTGATTTGGAACGGAGTTCCGGATAGAATAATTCTCCTTTTGGTACGAATTTCAGCAAAGGCCTTTCAAATAGCGATATTTGGAAGGCTCTTGCTGAACTTTGTACCAAAAAGCGAATTATTCTATCGGGAACTCCGTTCCAAAACAACTTTGAAGAGCTTCGTACCATTATATGCCTGTCATTTCCGGCTAATAATGAAGTCATGGTTTTCTTGAATTCTTTGACGCTAGACAACGTGACATATAGAAGGGTAGATGAGATCAGGAAAAATATGGACCATTTTCTGCACATCCAGAATGGCGTCATTTTGTTAAATCCCTTGTCGGTCCGGATGTCGGACATTCATGAGAGAGGCGGTCCGGCCCAAACCCTAGAAGCGTTGTCGAGGCCACCCCAAACCCTAGAAGCGTTGCCTAGGCCACCCCAAACCCTAGAAGCGTTGTCGAGGCCACCCCAAACCGTAGAAGCATCGAGCTAGCTAGGTCTACGTTTGCACTAATATATCCATCTGTCATGTTTGTATATTAATTGCCATGTTGTAATATTTGCAGAAACTATGGAGCACCGAGACATCGAAGCAGAACAGTTGTTGGGGGACATAATCCTCGGCGGAGGTGATGTCTTCTCGTATCTCAACGACACCGATGGTCTGGAAGGAGAGGGTGAAGCAGGCTCCGGTGATCGAACAATGGAGGTGGAAGGACATGATTATGATGGCTCCGGTGACGGAATGCCGGTGGAAGGAGACCGTGATGACTGCTCCGATGAGCGAACAGAGGAAGGAGCTGTTGCAAAGTCCGGCGAGGTATATATATTAATTAAGCCTGTGCTGACTAGCTAATTCATGCATTAATTGTTTTGGTATGTACACATATTAACTCTCTTCTTTCTTCTTTTCTAGCCCTCCGGATCGAGCCAAACTTTGGTAACGAGACGAGGCCCGAAGAAAAGGTTGCGCCAGGATGAAAGGTTCACGATCACAGCAATCAAGGGCGATGGCCAACCGATTGAACCTAGCCGGACCAAGGAAGCATTTTCTGCTCAGTGCGGGGTTCTTGTTAGGGACATGATCCCGATCAGCATCCACCAATGGAATAAGCCTAAGAGCGAAGACCCTCAAGTGTCTTTTGTCAACGATAGACAGAAAAATGATCTTTGGACCGCGCTGAAGGCAAATTTCACCCTACCGCCAGAGGAGGATCCGGATAAGCCAGTTATAGAGCCATTGGTCAAGGCTCATGCTCTTAAGAAGATGGCAGATCTATTCAGGAGGTGGAAGAATGAGTTGAAATCAACGTTTGTCGACAAAGGGAAGACTCCAGAATTCACCGACCGATTTGAGAAGATAAGAGATCGCTGGCCCGCATTTGTGGCCCACAAGACATCGGAGAAGAGTAAGAAGATGTTAGCGACAAACAAGAAAAATGCTGCAAAGAACGAGTATCACCATCGCACGGGGTCAGGTGGCTACCTCAAAGCCCGGCCATTGTGAGACAAGGCTGAGAAGGACCTGCTTGATAAAGGGGTCGAACCAGAGACATTGAACTGGCCAGACCGTTCAAGGACTTGGTTCTTCGGGGTTGGGGGAACCTTGGAACCTGAAACAGGGAAGTGCCGTTGGATGAAGGAGCAACTTGAAATACCCGTCAAGAAGCTTCAGAAGTATATCGCCGCAGCGCAGCAAGGGACATTCGTTCCCGACAGAGAGAACGACGAGCTCACACAGGCCCTCGGGAATCCTGAGCACCCAGGACGAACACTAGGCACGGCAGGTTCCGTTGCGTGGAAGGAAGGGTTTCCCAGCGCAGGCGGTTACAAAACCCGGGAGAGGAGGAGGAAAGTGGAGCAGACCGAACTGCAGAAGCTGAATGCAAGGGTACGAGCGCTAGAGGAACAAGCACTAGTTCAGAGGCAGCGACCTGCCGAAGCTACCCCAGAAGCTACCCCGCCATCTCAGCGTAGAAGCAGCGTGGCTTCCACCGAGCTCCTTCAGCAGCCTCACTTCACGGCTCCCAGCTACCCCGTGGATGCTATCACGGAGGCTCAAGATTGCCACCTTATGGCGCAATGGCAGCACCTCAAAGTCAAGGCGGCTGTCGGCTCTGTTGCACCTTCTGGACCCGGCGCAACTTTTCACTGCCTTCCGATTCCAGAAGGCTATGCTGTTGTGATGGTCGATGAAATAACAGAGGGATTTGAGGAGCTCGAGCTTGACCACCCTACCGGTGAAGGGGAGACTCAGCTGGGTTTTGCTCTGAAGACTCCATGTCTATGGCGGAAGGAGCTCATCAACCTTCCGAACTGGACGCCTCCGCCTCCTCCTCCAGCGAGTCAGGGCACTACGCCTCCTCCTCCGCCTCCTCCTCTGCCGAGTGATCAGGGCACTCCGCCTCCTTCTCCGGCTGCTCCGACGCGTGGCGGCACTCTGCCTCCTTCTCTGCCTGCGCCGGCGCGTCCGAGCAGCCCGCCTCCTTCTCCGCCTTGTCAACAACAGCGGAAGACAGCCGCCGCTGCTCCGGCACGTCGTAGCACTCCGCCTCCTTCTCTGCCTCGTAAGCAACGAAGGAAGACAGCCGCAGCCGCTCCGGCTGCTCGGCCGGTGTCTAGCAGTACAGCCAGAGGCGGGAGGCAATACAAATTCGGTCCATCTATCAAGCCTCTAGATAGATTACCATACGAGATGACCGAGGAGGAAAACGAGGAGATCTGTCAAGCCCAAGTGAAGGACTTTTTTGAAAGAAAAATCCACCTCCGGAGGAGAAGATGGATCCGGTGAAATTGAAGCGCACTTTGAAGAACCTGAAGCGACCACCACCGCCTCCGCCGGATGACAACCATGTCTGCGCTTTGAAAAAAGGCAGTGGAAGGAGCGCGCCGGTCGGGAACTACTTCAAGTGACAAAAGGTTACAACAACGAAGAAGAGGGAAAAAAATTCAACAGCTCGGCGAACAGGCAAACCAATCGTGCCCCCCGCTCAAGGTGTCTAGCGATATCATCGCAAATCTGCCGGGGATGCTGCCCGGTACCAATCCTGGTGATTACCTGCCCGATGATGCACATTTTGATACAATGGAGGTGGACGAACACAAATACCAGTACGGGAAGCCTCTCGTCAGACCTGGTGATCCTCCTCTAACAACGATGATGCGAAGATTCCATAAGTGGTACATGGACACCTGCAAGTCCGGGAAGGATATTTTGACGCTGAGAGTTAAAGAGGAGCACGACCTCGTTGGAATTGATCTGTTGTCTGTTCCATTTGAGGAGTTCTTCCAGTTTTTCAATCAAAAGGACCTCGATAAAATAATCATCACTTGCTACTGTCTGTAAGTACTATACTTCTGTAATTAAGTCTCTATATATAGCTCAGCTCTTTCATTGCATGTATATATAATTATCCTCACTATATTATGCAGATTGAAGATCGTCAAATGCAGAAATGCACAACTCTATGATATTGGGTTCATTAACACAAATCTCATAGATGAATGGACGGTTATATATCATGCGAAAGAAACCGAGGCCAACTTGCTACAATCGTTGCTTAAAAATCAAAACAAAGATAAAATACTCTTTCCTTACAACTTCAAGTGAGTGTTACTGTCTTCTGCATATTCGGTTTCCCTTATTACTCGAGGTTATAGTAATGTAATTGATGAGTTATGCATGCGTGCACAGCTTCCACTTTATTCTCCTAGAGATTAAGCTTGAGCAGGGACTAGTAACCGTCTTAGACTCAAGACGAAAAGATCCCAAGGAGTATGCGGCCATGACTGAAATGCTCCAGAAGTAAGTTCAATCGATCATTATCGCACCATATCGGCAACTTTGGTCATTTCCTAATATCAAGTAATTATTTTCTTTGTCTCGCAGGGTTTGGAAAGTTTTCACCACAGAAGCTCCGGGACTGCCGGGGGAGCTGCGATTTACACACCCGAAAGTAAGTACTACTAGCTAGTTCCGCGCATCTCCCATTGATTCTAGCTAGTTTCATCAATACCATTTATAATGCTTGATTGTCAGTTTGATTAACCTTTATTTCTCGTAAAGTGGTTGTGGCAGGAAGGCGGGAATAATTTTTGTGGATACTACATTTGCGAGTACATCTACAACACGACGACCTTTAAGCGGGGTTACTCTGAAAAACAATATGAAGTGCGTAAGCAATAATATTCACAATTTTATTTTATTACCATCATTTGTGTTGATTTTCATTCATATATATGTATTGACCCCCTTCTTCAAATTAGATTTGGCAGATGCAGGATGAACTCCTACCACAAGATCGCATAAAAGCAATTCAAGAGGAATTGGCGGGATTCTTTCTTGACCACGTCATCAATCCAGCCGGAGAATATTATGTGGAACTTGACATCAAATGTTAGGGATTGTAAGAGATCTTATATTGTATATATGTAGCTAGTAGCGTCGGATAGATATACGAAAACTTGTTGTTCGACCAATCTCTCGGAGAAGGAGGAGGTCGATCACTTCTCTCTGTATATGTTCATGACGATCTTGTGTACTTAATGGTTTCCTTCATTTGCTTACTAGCTAGCGTGTCGAGTCCTCTCTATACGTATAGTATGTAGCGTCGACCAAGCACGGAGATAAGAGAGGACACTTCTCTCTAGCTATTAGCTAGCTAACACAATATATGAAACCCCTAAATTAACCCTACAAAACCCCCAAACCCCCCCCCCCTTTCAAAAAAAAACCCCAGCTCCTGAATTGCTGACACGTGGATGATCTTTGGTCCCGGTTGGTGTTACCAACCGGTACTAAAGGCCCTCCTCTCTGGGCTCGCCACAGCGGCCACGTGGAGCCCCATCTGTCCCGGTTCGTATAAGAACCGGGACTAAAGGTGTTGGGCTTTAGTCCCGACCCTTTAGTCCCGGTTCCCGAACCGGGACAAATGGGCCTTTTTCTACTAGTGGCCCACCCTTCACTGTCCTTAGTTACACCAGGGTTCAATGAGAGTTAAGTCTTGAACGTTACTGGTAACGCCCGTATTAAATGGTCTTTATGACGACAGAGTGAATGCCTGACTGTTGCCATCCTGAGGTGACTCTAGGTATTCTGTACTCCGAGTGGATTCTTGTATGGTCGAGTGAAGTGATCATGGTCGAGTGGAATTGGGATATCCGAGTGGAATCTCCTGTCGAGTGGATTGCACTTCATGAGGATTTCAGTCGGTATCTCCTGTTGAACCTTGTGGGCCTTGGACTCCTATGTAGTGTTCTTGGGTAGGGCGTTTAGGTCAGGCCTAAGACCCTACCCTAGGTACATGTCATCGTCATTAGCCCCCGAATGGATTGAGGACCAAGTGAAGAAGGGTTGAAATTGATTCTGACCCGATTCAATGTTTCGGAGACATTTCTTCAGGGGCTTGAAAGCGACTGGTATTTTGACCCTTCGTCAGTTGCCTTGATTGATTCTGGCTTCTGGAATTTCCGAGTGAATTATGTTGTATGTCCCCGAGTAGATTGGATTTGGACATCTCCGGTGTGATCGACTGCTCTGCGGTTCCCGGATCTCACGGGATTCGAAATTTGGAGAAGCGCGCGGGACGGGACGCGGCGCGGTAAGCAGGGCAGGTGGATAGGGACTCCTCGATCCCCGAGCCACCTTTTCGGCCATGTATCGGGCCGGCGTCTGTTACGAGGTGCGCCAGGATTGCATGAGCCCACGGGTCAGTCACTCAGAAGTGTGGCCATAAAAGGCACTGCTGCCGATGCGTGGTACAGTGCTCACCATTCGCTCCTTTCTTCTCTGCTTCTCCGCCACGTCTCCCCCATCGCCACGATCCTCAGCCCACTCCTCTCGAGCTCCGCATCAATGGAAAGGACAAGACTGCGGCTCTGGAGCGCGCAAAGAAGGCGACGGCTAAGGGCAAGAAGGCGGCGAAGGGGTCGACCTCGCGGTCCGGTCTGCCGCCTGGTTGGATCCAGGGGGATTGGATCCCCTCCACCGTCATGGAGGAAGATCTGGAGAACCTCGCCGCCGATGACCTGATTGCGCATGGGTCCTAGAGGTTGCCAGAGGGGGAGATCGAACCCGAGCCGCGCGAGGGCGAGTGCGTTCTCCCCACCACCCACGTCGACCGAGGTTTCTCTTTGCCTCCTCACCCGTTCTTCCGAGGTTTTTTGAACTACTTCGGTGCTCAGATCCACCATTTTCCTCCAAACACCATCTCTTATCTTGCTGCATTCATTTTGATGTGCGAAAACTTCCTGGGATGCCACCGACACTGGGGATTGTTTAAGCACATCTTCACTTGCCGATCTCAGACGGTGAAGAAAGCTAATCCGACTGATGAGAAGACGCATGTGATCCAGATGTGTGGGGGGTTAGGGATCTAGATGAGAGGTAGGAGCTCTTTTCCCCCCATGACCTTCCCTGAATCGGTTAGGGGATGGCAGTTGACCTGGTTTTATTGCAAAGATGTTCCGACTCCGGGTCAGTCGACTGGCCTTCCCCCTTTCTCTCTGGAGAGGCTCCGCACTCCTCGTTCGCTGACTGTAGAGGAGGAGGAGAAGGGTGAGGTAGCAATTTTGATCGACACGGTCGTTGCGTTGGTCCAAGGTGGAGTGACTAGCATGGATCTGTTGGAGGTGTTCCTCAGTCGACGCATCCAACCCCTGCAAGCTCGTGACCACCCCATGTGGATGTACTCGGGACCAGAAGACACTGCTCGGGTCCACCCAGAGGAGGTCGCCGAGGAGACGGTCGCTCAGTGGCTGCGAAGCATCACTGGCAACAAGGACAACCCCCACGGAGCCAAGAGGATCTTGCCATTCGACGCCGGGAACGCTCCAGGAGAGGTCAGGCGGGATTTGTCGAGTGTTTATGTCTTGTATTCTCCAATATGCAATTATTCTTGAATCCGACTGATGTTTGCGGCTTGTGCCTTGCAGGTTTTCACGAAGATGTATTCCATGCCGAACGGAGTGCAGCATCTTGGAGAAGCAGAAAGCAAAGGCGGGAGCACCGATATTGAGTATGCAGATGGCAGCGACGATGACAGCGAGGACTCTGACGACAGTGAGGAGGTCGAGTCACCACCACGCTCCGAGAGACGCTCCAAGCAGTCACAAGATCCTGCGGGTGGCCACGGCAAGGTAGCGGCGTCGAGTGAAAGGATTCCAAAGCGCACTCGAACGTTGACGCCAGAGCCGATTGAGAAGACCGCAAAATAGGCCAAAGTCGCCCCGCCCAAACCCCGGAAGGCTCTGCCTAGGATCAAGGTGGTCGTGCCTGTTGCTTCGGCGTAAGTGTTTCTTTTCCTTGTCCTTCATTGCCGTTGTGGGCTTCTTTGTTTGTCTGACAGAGTGAGATTTTGGACCTTCAGGGCTGCTACTTCTACAACGTCTCCCATGAAGATTGATGAACAGCAAGCTGACGCGGATACTGCGGACGCGGCCTCTTCTTGAGTAGGTATGCTACTGCAGACATGTTTGCACCTTGCCAACTGCTTTGGTGGTCGACTGGAGTCTTACTGTCGAGTGGTTGTAGTGCCAACAGATGTTATCCAACTTCCGGACGATGATGATGACGAATCCCAGAGGAGTGCAGGAAGAAGGGGCAGGGCTTTGAGCAAGAGAGTGCCTCCTAGCTGGGCGTCTCGCCCGCTATCCGAGCCCGTTGTTCAAGAACTTGGCAACTCGTCTCGAGCTGCTGTTTCTTTTGCTGTCCCCCTGTCGACTGATCAGCCTCCTATGTCGACTGTTCAAACTTTGGGTCCGACTGGGCAGCCTAAAACTCTGACCCCTCCAGCGGCATCATCGACTCCATCATCATCTCAGTTCACTCTGCATCACGTCCCAGAGGACCAAACAGGAGCTGCCATGGAAGCAATGATCCAAGCTGGCCTGATGATGGACTGACTGAAGGTGGTGTATGTGACCAGCAAGGCTGCTTACCACGCCAGCTCTACCCTCCAGACCAATGTCCGAGTAAGTGGGATTGTAAGTTGATTTCCGATTGGCTTTTCAGCTTGAACCTTGCTCTATTAGGATATGCTACCTGAAAACTGCTGCTTTATTATTCGTAAGATGTCCATGGATGAGCGTTTTGGAACCTTTAATGTGCATCTATCATGGGTCTGAGCCTTGCATGTGTACACCCACTGGATGTTTTCTTTTGCCATTTAGTTCTTCCACTCGAGTTAGTCAGGTCACGTCGAGTGGGTATCTGATCCAGTGGGGGCACGCTGAGTGCACCCACTGGGTGTAGTCCCCGAGACTGCCGTCGAATGTTTAATTCAGCGGGGGTCTTTAGAATATGTCTGTTTGTAGCTCTTCACTCGGGTCGGTCGGGTCGTGCCGAGTGGGTAACTGATCCAGTAGGGGCACGCTGAGTGCACCCACTGGGTGTAGTCCCTGAGACCGCTGTCGACTGCGGGCTGTCGGCGGTGTTCTGAGAACAAATGATTATTATTTTTTTATTCTTCCACTCGGGCCGGGCAGGCCGTACCAAGTGGGAAATCGAACCAGTGGGGGCACGTTGAGTGCACCCACTGGGTGTAGTCCCCGAGACCGCCGTCGAATGTTTGATTCTGTGGTGGTCTTAGAACTCCTTTGTAATAGCAATCTGAACTTGCTCTTCTTTACTCGGAAGTAAAGGTTCTTTGTTTCCTTCGACTAAATTGTCTTTTTGTTGATTACAGGAATCTTGTGAACTTGGGACCTAGTATGCTGCCTTGGAGAAGGAGAAGATCCAACTCAAGCTTGACCAGGAGCTCGCCAAGAAGAACCTTAAGGCTGCTCAGGATGAAGTAGCAACCATGGAAGGTAACAACTCGCCGACTGTCTGCTTTGATATTTATTCTTTTCCATCCTTTGAACCGAGTGATTCCACACGAACAGATGTGCGTAGTGAAAACCGTCAACTCCAAGTTCGATTGAGGAATGTTATTTCTTTAGACACCATGAAGCAGGCATTGGAGAAGAAGGACACTGATCTTGCGGGGGCGCAGAAGGTGGCGCGTGAGAAGACCGAACTGGCTGAGAGAAAGCTGGATTCGGTCGGCAAACTCGAAGAAGAAAATGCCAATCTGAAGACTATTGTCGATGAAGCGAAGAAAGAAGCTGCGCAACTGAGAGAAGAGAAGGTGGCCCTAACTGACAAGGTGGATGAGCTCACTTGGAAGAGGGACGAGCTGGAGGTTTCTTTGGGAGGTCTTGCCAAGAAGCTGTACGTCATGCTTGAAGGTACCTTTCTCCATCCGAGTGAATCCAGAAAGCTTTTATATAATTCTGCTGTCGACTCATTTTTCACCCTCGTGTAGAGTTCTGTCAGGACTTTGAGCAGGAGACCGAGCGGATCGAACCAGGCTTGGACCCCACAAAGTCGCTCGTCAAAGATAAAGCTGCAATGAATGTGATGCGACTTGAAGCTCGTCTTGACAGCGTCTTGGGGTACATTGCCCGACTGAAGGTTGCTTTGTCCAAGATAGACCAAGAGCTGTGGCCAAAAGACAGACTTCAGAAACACCTTGAGTCACTGATGATTCGACTCAATGAAATCCCTAGTCGAGTGCAGGCGTGGAAGAAATCAGCCGCTCGTTGTGGAGCCGACGTGGCTCTTTCACTCGTCAGAGTCCATTGTAGGGATGTCAAGGAGGAAAAACTGAAGGCTCTCCAAGTGGCAAACACGAAGAAACTCCAGTTCCAATCTTTCATGGAGACCTTCATAGAAGCATCCACTCGCATAGCCGACGGCATCGACTTGGACATCTTCGTCGAGCCAGCGAGTCCTCCTCCCGCCGAGTAAAAAAAATTTAATGATATGAATTTATTTGCCTCGGAATGCCGAGTGATCGTGTAACCATTAAACTCTTTCGGGCCTGGCGCCCGAGTACTTTTCCTTGCGGTTCTGAAACTCGCCGGATTTATCCGAACTTGATGGTTTTATCTGAATATTGCATTCTCACTTCCAGAGTGTTTTGTGTACTCGGATTTTTTGACTTAGGCAAAGCTGGTTCGCGGCTAAGCCCTCCGAGTGGGAGGGTTGCTCTCCACTCAGAGTAGTTTTTGGCTTTTTGCAACTTAGGCAAAGCTGGTTCGTGGCTAAGCCTCCGAGTGGGAGGATTTCTCTCCACTCGGAATAGTTCTTAACTTAGGCGAATACGGGATTATGGCTAAGTCCCCGAGTGGGAGGATTGCTCTCCACTTGGAGTATTTTTTAACTTAGGCGAGTACGGGATCGTAGCTAAGCCGCCGAGTGGGAGGATTGCTCTCCACTCGGAGTTGTTTTTTAACTTAGGCGAGTACGGGGTCGCAGCTAAGCCCCCGAGTGGGAGGATTGCTCTCCACTCGGAGTAGTTTTTAAATTAGGCGAGTACGGGATCGCAGCTAAGCCCCCGAGTGGGAGGATTGCTCTCCACTCGGAGTAGTTTTTTAACTTAGGCGAGTACGGGGTCGCAGCTAAGCCCCTGAGTGGGAGGATTGCTCTCCACTCGGAGTAGTTTTGTAACTTAGGCGAGTACAGGGTCGCAGCTAAGCCCCCGAGTGGGAGGATTTCTCTCCACTCGGAGTAGTTTTGTAACTTAGGCGAGTACGGGTGTGGCGCCCCGCCTGAGTACCACTGTAGCCAGACGGTCGCCACGCATACCAGCCCAGGAAATCACTCTGGCATGCGCTTTTACAACAAGTATCATGAACACAGGCATTTCTATTAATGAGTATATAAGTCTTACATGATATGTTACAAAGGGGTGGCAGCGGAAAAGCTCTGTCTAAGGCAGCATGGTCTTGGTGCGGCTCCAATCCACAGGGATCTGACTGGGTTACTCTCCTAGCCACGAACGCTCCGGCTCCTCGACGACGGATCCTTATGTGAACCTGGCCACATTGAAGGCCGCTGAGTACTTTTGAATGTACTCGCAAGCAAACCAAACTAACATATACACCAAGCAATGCATCCATGGCATTCAAGCATGCATAAGTTATTAGAGCATCATTAATTATCATGACATGGCATAGCATACCTATCTAGCAAGATTAACCATCAAGTCATAACAGGTTTATCCAGCAAGATAACTACTAAGGTAAAATACAGTAAAGTAAAGCATATCAAGTAAATCATCCATATTCCGAATAATATCATGATCCAATCTTAATCTGATCCAAACCCAATCCAAGTCTTTCGGTCATCTGACCATCTCTTCCATAGCCATCCCATGGCTAACATACCATATTTCTGACAACATCTGATGTCTATGCAGGACAGGTTCTTCCACCATTATTATCATCATTACGGTTGACCACCTAGTGAGGTCTGGATGGGCTGTCCAATACCGTGGACGTGGCTATTCGAATAGATTTTACACTCTGCAGAGGTTGCGCACTTTACCCACACTATGGAGCACCTGACCTCGTGATCCCATTCGGGTGGACCAGCGTTGCTCCAAGGAAACCTGCCTGACCCGTGACTCTCCCATCGTACCACCGGCAATCATCCTCTCCCGGAGTCAAGCCCTGGGTGGCCCCTGTGTCACCTCGTGACACCTGCCACCGTCATGGCCAAACTAAACTGTCCCAAACAGGGACCGCGCGCAAACAACCAACTGGGCTCACAGGGTTATTGCCGTCTACCTGATTAGGGGTAGCACGCACGCATAACCCTCCCTAGATGGAGGTACCGGTGAAAGAACACGCGATCAGACCAAGTCAAGGCTGTCCCATACCGGCAAATGTGGTTGCACGAATAAGCCCGGACAGGTGACTCAAGATCAACCGACTAGGTTTAGTTTTAGCAAGCACTTTACCAGTAGGTATATCCATCATGAATAGCTTGACCTGGTGTTAACTATGTATGAGGTAATAACTGCATAAACATAACAACCTATTTTCATATAACATCATAATGAGTCATTAGTGCGGTAATGATAAACATGATCCGGTATTATGAATGACGAATACAAACTAACAGGAATTCAAGTAGTTCTAGCACGGGCATCATTATTAGGTTAAACACACAATAATAACATAGAGCAACGCTTTAGGGCATATATCAGATGGTCGGCTTGCCTGGGGTCGAAAAATTTACTCCGGGAGGAAGTGCGGTGAAACCAAGGAATGATCGCCGAAAACCGTTCTCTGTCGGAGGGCTGATTTGGAGGTGTGGGCAAAAAGTTGTGAGAGCTTTACTGCCAGGGACCTTTTTGTAATATAAATATTTGCATATGGGTCCTCAGTAGTTTTTTCTGGAAAAAGAATAAAGCGTACTCTTCGCCTGGGCCGAATTGGGCCGAAAGCGGCTGGGACTGCTGTTGTTACTGGGCTGGCCCACACCACTGCTGCTCCCTTTCTTTTTAAAAAAACCCGGTGGGCCGCTGACGGGCCAGGCCCACCTTATCTCCCCCTCCTTCCCTGGTCGTCCTCTTCCGCATGAAGACAAAAGCAGAGGCCAGAGCGCTCGGCCGTCGGCGTAGCGGTCGCATGACGACGCGAGAGCGCCGGCCGGCGAGTGCATGGGCTCCGCCGCCCCATGGCGCATCCGTGGATACCCGCGGGGTTGCCTGAGATGGACCAGAACGCCGGCGTCTCAGGGCCGGAGCACGGCGGCGGAGGAGCTTCTAGGGGGCTGCGCCAGCAGGGCTCCCCGGAAAGAAAATGGCGGGCGGCGGCGGTCTGCGGGTACTTAGGGAATGCCGAGGGTGAAGATGAAGGGGAGGGGAAGGACCGGGGCGCGGAATGGGCGAGGGGCTCCGGCAGCGGGCTCGCGGCCATTGGAGAGGTAGGGCTCCAGAAGCTCGACTTGGGTGGACAAAGGGGTTGCTGGTGAGGAGAAGGAGCTCGGGGGCGCTACTTATAGCCGCGGGGAGAGGCTCGCGACACCGGCCGGAGCTTCTAGATACGCGGCGAGGTGGCGGCGTTCCAGCAGAGCATCAGCGACGGCAGAGACGATCAAGGGCTAGGGGACGAGGAGGAGAGGGCTTCAGAAGGTGTACGTGTGCGGTGGGCAGCGCGTCGGCACTCCCAGACAAGCTGCGGCGGCAGGAGGTGGCCGGACAGCGACGATTTTGCCATAGTTCACGCCGGCTGCCGACTAGAGGTGTGGTCACCACCGGCACCACATGTCCAAGACACTGGATGGCCCTGGAACCTTGTCTAACATGTTGCCCACTACTCAAACAGTTAAGATATGGCTCTGGGTGAACCAGGAAGAGCCTAGGTTGATCGAGGGGGTCCAAAACAGGTTCTGGATATAAACTTGGTTGGAGATTTATGGAGAGATGGCTGAGGGGATAGGGTTGGATTCTTGTCACAATGAAATAGGGTAGGAAGGACTAGGTGCTATAAAAAATTTGAAGTCATTTGGACCTCATTTGCACATACTTCCTTCACAATGCAAAATTTGATCCAGAAAAGGGATTTTAAAGCTATGCTCAAATGGTTCAATGAAATGAAGTGAATTTTGGTGGAGGGAGGTTATTTGGAATTATGGAGGTGCTGGTAAAATTTTAGCTTATTTGGATATACCAAAGTGGTACTTCCTTCATAGAGCTTTTAAATGGACAGAGACTTCAGAAAAATGCTGTGGATGAATGGTTGGATGGATTGAGCTGGTTTTTGGTTTCCATGAGTGATTTATCAATGTTAATCACCATGAAAAATTTAAGCTCAAATAGATCAATGGTTTAAGCACTTCCTTTGCAATTTGCCCAACTGGACTGAATTTGCAAATTGGTGTTGTGCTCAAAATTTAATGGGTGGAACTTGGGTTCTTGATGGAAATGGTGAAGATATGGATAGGAGAAGCTCCACAATTTATTTGGGATTTTCCTGGCTACCAAAATGGTAGTTCCTTTAGGAAGGGCCCAAAATGCAATATTGGCATTAAATAGGAAAATGCAATTTCACCTATTTAATTATGGCCAATATTTTTATGGGAGCTCAATATGATCACAAAGAATATCTCCACAAGTTTTCATCAACTTTGGAGATGGATAGATATTTTCCTGGATTTAATTCCTTTAAACAGCAGAAAAAGGAATTAATTATAAATGAAAAATATTGCAAATGAATTGGCAATATTTTTGCATATCCAGGGTTTATAGATGTGGGATGATCACTGGGAAAAGTTTGGGAGTCAATAGATCAAAGGAAATTGGGGTTCCTTTGTAACTGAGAGGATCAGGGTTTCCCTTCCGGCAACTCGGAAGGTAGGGTTTCGGCGGCAAAATCCGGAGAATAGGTCTTGGGTGGCGAGGTTGATCTAGAGAGAATCTCTGGTTGGATAGGAAAGGCAAGGCTATATGACCATCTTCATACTCCCAAGAGCTAGAGAAATCCGATAACACCGAGAAAAAAGACGGAAGTCAAATCCCGCGAAGGAAAAAAAACAGGGAGCAGAAACCAGGGTGTTACAACGGGGTCGCAGCTAAGCCCCTGAGTGGGAGGATTGCTCTCCACTCGGAGTAGTTTTGTAACTTAGGCGAGTACGGGGTCGCAGCTAAGCCCCCGAGTGGGAGGATTGCTCTCCACTAGGAGTAGTTTTGTAACTTAGGCGAGTACGGCGTCGCAGCTAAGCCCCCTAGTGGGAGGATTGCTCTCCACTCGGAGTATTTTTTAACTTAGGCGAAACAGGTTCGCGGCTAAGCCCCCGAGTGGGAGGATTGCTCTCCATTCGGAGTAGTTTTTAACTTAGGTGAATATGGGATCGCAGCTAAGCCCCCCGAGTGGGAGGATTGCTCTCCACTCGGAGTATTTTTTAACTTAGGTGAGTACGGGGTCGCAGCTAAGCCCCCGAGTGGGAGGATTGCTCTCCACTCGGAGTAGTTTTTAACTTAGGCGAAACAGGTTCGCGGCTAAGTCCCCGAGTAGGAGGGTTGCTCTCCACTCGAAGTAGTTTTGAAACTTAGGCGAAACTGGTTCACAGCTAAGCCACCCACCGGGGGATTTGAACGCATGCTTATGCGCAAACAATCATTAAGAGACTGCGGGAATCATGTCTTGATAAACGACTTAACAAGTACTCTTATTACATCTTGACAATCTGACTGTCAAGTATAAAAACGATGAAGAAGATCTATGTTCCAGGCACGCGGCTCGTCTTTCTTCCGAGCTAAGTTGTAAAGGTGATACGCCCCATTGTGAAGCACTTTGGTGACTACGAAAGGGCCTTCCCATGCAGGGGCAAGCTTATGAGGCCGTTGATGATCCACTCGGAGCACGAGGTCTCCTTCTTGAAATGCTCGACCTTTGACATTTCTAGCATGGAATTGACGAAGGTCTTGCTGATAGTCGACCGGATCAAGGCCATCTCTCACTCTTCCTCTAGAAGGTCTACAGCATCCTGACATGCTTGTTCTGCCTCAGCTTCTGAGAAAAGTTCCACTCGGGGTGCATTGTGAAGTAAGTCACTAGGAAGCACGGCTTCAGCTCCGTACACCATGAAGAAAGGGGTTCGGTTAGTGGATCTGTTGGGAGTTGTCCTCAATCCCCACAAGACAGACAACAACTCAGTTACCCAAGCCCCAGCTGCATGCTTAAGGTCGCGCATCAGTCGGGGTTTCAGCCCTTGGAGGATCAGACCATTTGCTCTTTCAGCTTGCCCATTCGACTACGGGTGCACAACGGATGCGTAGTTGACCTGAGTGCCTTGGGAAGCGCAGAATGCCCTCAACTCTTCCAAATCAAAGATTGAACCATTGTCTGTGATGATGCTGTGCAGGACTCCATATCGGAATATCAACTCTCTTATGAAACTGATGGTTGTGCTTGAGTCTAAGTTCTTGATTGGTTTGGCTTCAATCCACTTGGTGAACTTGTCGACTGCTACAAGCAGATGAGTGAAAACACTTCTGCCGGTCCTTAGCGGCCCAATCATGTCCAACCCCCACACAGCAAATGGCCAGACGAGTGGAATAGTCTTCAAGGCAGATGCGGGCTTGTGGGACATGTTTGAGTAAAACTGGCAACCTTCACACTTTTCAATGATCTCTTTAGCAGCTTCATTGGCCCGCGGCCAGTAGAATCCTGCTCGGTATGCTTTAGCTACGATGGTCCGAGAAGACGCATGGTGACCACAGGTCCCCGAGTGGATCTCATCCAATATCAGTCGACCCTCTTCCGGAGAGATACATCACTGAGCCACGCCAGTGACACTTTCTCTGTAAAGCTGTCCACCTATTACTGTGAAGGCCTTAGACCTGTGGACGATCTGACGTGCTTCAACTTCATCTTCTGGAAGCTCCTGCCTGAGCAGATATGCAATATATGGCACTGTCCAGTCGGGGGTGATTACCAGAATCTCCATAACTAGATCGATGACTGCTGGTACTTCTACTTCAGTCGGATTGGTAGGACTTATTGGCTGGGGAGGCTCTTCGGTAAAGGGATCTTCTTGTACTGATGGGGAATGGAGATGCTCAAGGAACACATTGCTGGGGATAGGTTTCTAAGTGGAACCTATCTTCGCCAGATCATCAGCTACTTGGTTCTTGATTCGGTGAATGTGGTGGAGTTCCAACCCTTCAAACTTCTTTTCTAACTTCCTCACTACATTGCAGTATCTGATCATGGCAGGGTTCCTGATATCCCACTCCTTCATCACCTAATTAACCACCAAATCTGAGTCGCCGTAGACCATCAAGCGACGGACGCCAAGTGAGATGGCCATACGCAACCCGTAAAGAAGTGCTTCATATTCAGCTTCATTATTGGAGGAATCAAAGTGAATCTGGAGGACATAACTGAGTTTATCACCTCTTGGGGACACCAGGACCACCCCGGCACCAGAACCATTTAACATCTTAGATCCATCAAAGAACATGGTCCAGTGTTCCGAGTGGACTTGAGTCGGCTGCTGCTACTCAATCCACTCGGCCAAGAAATCCGCGATTGCTTGAGACTTGATTGCCTTCTTTGCTTCAAACTTGATATCCAGAGGAAGAAGTTATATTGTCCACTTAGCCACGCGACCAGTTGCATCTCAATTGTTCAAGATTTCTGACAATGGAGCATCGCTGATGATTGAAACCGAGTGGTCTTGGAAATAATGTGCAACTTTCTTTGCAGTCAAATAAATTCCATAGACAAGCTTCTGGTAATGCGGATACCTTTGCTTGGATGGAGTCAGGACTTTAGAGATGTAATACACTGGGCGTTCAACTTTATAGGCCTTGCCTTCTTCTTCTCGCTCTACTATGAGCACTGTGCTGACAACTTGGCCAGTGACTGCAATATTCAACAGTAGAGGCTCTTTGCTGATCGGAGCAGCAAGCACCGGCTGGGTGGAAAGTAGGGCTTTGAGCTCCACAAACGCTGCTTCAGCTTCAGGAGTCCACTCGAATGTACCAGACTTCTTCATCAGTCGGTAAAGAGGCAACGCCTTTTCACCGAGACGAGAAATGAATCGACTTAATGCAGCAAGACAACCAGTAAGCTTTTGAACGTCATGCACACGCACAGGGTGTTTCATTCGGAGAATCGCACCAATCTTTTCCGGATTTGCATCGATCCCTCGTTTGAAAATGAGAAAAACGAGTAACTTTCCTCCGGGAACTCCAAATGTGCACTTGGACGGATTCAACTTGATGTCATATCTTCTCAGATTGGCAAAGGTTTCAACAAGGTCGGTCAGCAGGTCGGAACTCTTGCGTGACTTAACCACGATATCATCCATGTATGCCTCCACATTCTGACTAATCTGAGTGAGCAGGCACTTCTGGATCATGCGCATCAATGTGGCGCCAGCATTCTTGAGACCAAAAGGCATGGTGACATAGCAAAAACACCCAAACGGGGTGATGAAGGCCGTTTTTATTTCATCGGGCCCATACAGTTGGATCTGATGGTACCCGGAATATGCATCCATAAAAGACAAACGCTCACACCCCGCAGTTGAGTCGACAATCTGATCGATGCGGGGGAGAGGAAAATGATCTTTCGGGCAGGCCCGATTGATATGCTTGAAATCAATACACATACGAAGTGAATTATCCTTCTTGGGGACCATGACGACATTGGCGAGCCACTCGGAGTGGTATATCTCGCGGATGAACTCAGCTGCCAGGAGCCGAGCCACCTCCTCGCCAATCGCCTTCCTCTTTTCCGTGGCGGACCGACGGAGATGCTATTTGACAGGTTTTGCCTTTGAGTCAACATGCAAACGGTGCTCAGCCAGCCCCCTGGGTACACCTAGCATGTTAGAAGGTTTCCATGCAAAGATGTCCCAGTTCTCACGGAGGAAATGGACGAGCGCGGCTTCCTATTTGCTGTTGAGTGTCGTTGAGATGTGGGTCAGAGCAGCCGTGGGGTCTTCCGGGTGAATGTGAACTGGCTTGGTCTCTCCGGCCTACTGAAATGCAGACTCTGAAGCAGGCTTCTTGGCTCGCAACAAATCACTCGGATCGGCATTTTTCTTGTACTCTTCCAGCTCCACCACCGCCATTTGCTCATTAGCAATCTTGGAACCTTTCTGGAGGCACTCCTCCGCCCTCTGCCTATTCCCAGTGGCTGTAATCACACCTTTGGGCCCGTGCATCTTCAACTTAAGGTACACGTAGCATGGACGGGCCATGAAACGAGCATATGCGGGCCTGCCCAAAATAGCATGATAGGCACTGTGGAAATCCACTACCTCAAATGTCAACTTCTCCTTGCGGAAACTCTTGGAATCACCAAAAACCACATCGAGGGAAATCTGCCCGAGTGACTTTGCTTTCTTCCCTGGGATGACTCTGTGGAACTGCATGTTGCTCTCACTGAGTTGGGACATCGGAATGCCCATCCCCTGGAGGGTCTCCGCATACAGAATGTTCAAACCACTGCAACCAACCATGAGAACTTTAGTCAGTCGGGTGCCCCCAACGACTGGTTCGACCACCAACACTTGCCGCCCTGGGGTAGCGATGTGCGCTGGGTGATCTGATTGGTCGAATGTAATGGGAGTTTTTGACCACTTCAGGTACATCGTAGTTGCTGGAGCAATCATGTTCACTTCTCTGTTTATGACTTTCAGTCGACTTTTGCTCTCAACATCAGCAAAAATCACCAAGGTAGCATTGACCTTTGGGTAACCATCATCCTTTTCCTCATCTTCATCCTTATCAGAGTCCTTTCCACTGGGCTGACCCTCTCGGAACTGCTGAATCAGGAGTCTGCACTGTCGAGTGGTGTGCTTGGGCAGAATCAAGTTACCCTCTTCATCCTTTTTCGTGTGAATGTGACACGGCAAATCCAGGACGTCCTGGCCGGACTGGTCTTTCAACTTTTTGGGCACCCACAGCCCCTTGGGCTTTCCCATAAACTTTCCCTGAGTATTCACTACTGCTGCTTCAGCTTGTCCAGTGGCTTCAGCCTTGCGTTTCTATTTCCGACTGGGGTTTCCTCCCCCAGTGTCCTGGTCGACTGGCTTCCCCTTGCCATTGCGGAGTCGGTCTTCCTCTTCACCATTCGCATACCGAGTGGCTATCTCCATCATCCGATTCAGAGTCATGGCTCCGGAGCGACCGAATTTCAATGTGAGCTCTCTGTATCGTACGCCTTCCTTGAAAGCACAGACGGCTTGGTGCTCTGAAACATTCTCCACCTGATGATGAAGTGTAGTCCACCGCTGGATGTAATCTCTCAAAGTTTCATTTGGTTTCTGGACACAATGCTGCAACTCAGACAGCCCAGCAGGGCGCTTGCATGTGCCTTCGAATGTCTTGATGAACACTCAGGCAAAATCTTCCCAACAGAATATGCTTCCAGGAGCCAACTGATTCAGCCAAGCTCTGGCCGAACCTTCAAGCATCAAGGGGAGGTGTTTCATGGCTACGTCATCGTTGCCCCCACCAATTTGCACCGCAACTCGGTAATCATCGAACCATGTGTCTGGCTTCGACTCGCCAGTAAACTTGCTCACTCCCGCAGCCAATCTGAAGTTGGGCAGGATCTCAGCTGCACGGATGGCTCTGCTGAAACATTCGGGCCCAGAGACGAACGCCTTACTTCCACTCGGACAATCTCTGTCTAGTCCTTCTCTGTTAGCTCTGCCTCTGTCAACAAGGCCCTGTACGAGGATTGACCTCGCATCAAACCCAGGCTCTCTTGGGTTGACTGGAAATCTCCGCTCATCACCGTACGGGCGCCTATCATCATATCGCCGGGGCGCGTATGAACCGCCCCTCGGAGGGGGCGTAGGCACTCGACGGTGGTCATCACGGTGGTATCGAGGATCAAACTGCCCGTGGCCTCGACCAAGGTATTGGTTCTGGCGATAACCACGATCTCCATACCGCGGAGGCGATCTTGGGCTGTGTGCCGACTGAACCGTGTCTCCCACAACAGCCCTGCTATGAATCCTGTTGCACGACTGAGAGACAGCTGAGTTCTGTTCTCCGGCCACCCTGAGCAGTGCTCGAATCTGCTGCAACCCTCTACCAGCCTCGGAACTAGACGGCTGGATCGAATCTGCAATATGTGCAGCTGTTACAACATTCTGGATCGGGGTATGGTTTACCTGACACTCTTCTCGAGGCCTAGTCGGAAACAATTGTCATTGTCGTCGACTGGAATTTGGAATTTGCTGGCGAGCACGGTCGTCGAGTGCTTGCTGAAGGTTCTCCAGGCGATTACGCTCAGCCATGGTGGCTAAGCGCGTAGCCTCCAAAGCTCGAGCCTCGGAGGTCTCTCCAATGATGGGGGTCTGAAGAGCCTGAACGTTTCTGCGATGCAGCTCTTCCCTCTGTTCACAGTGAGGGCTTGAGGGTAATACCCATCGTTGTCGCATGACGAGCCACCGCTATCGCCGCCGCGGCGGCGACGGAATCCGGGCGGACTGCATTGGGAGCCGACCATGAGGACTTCCGCCACGGGATCGTTGCTCTCGCACTCGAAAAGCATATCCGAATGGCCAGTCGGCAGATCGAACAACCCATACAGGGATTCATCGGGTTCAATCGCCGCGATTTGTAGGGTGGTCAACTGACGAGCCACCGCATGCTTCACCCACCGCTGGAGCTGCGAGCGACCGGATCACTTGCGGCGGCGGACAGCGGGGAACGAAGACGCCGTGGAAGCCAATCAATACTGAGTCGACGGCTACCGCAGGAGGATGCCGCAGGCACTCGCGCAGAAGTGCGCCGCTCCGCGAATGGGGAGGGCCTCGACATCGTGGGGGGCTTCTTGGAGCCAGGCGGAGTCGTCGGCGATGAAAACGAGCGCGCCGAGATGGATCTCGCAGCCCAGGGCCAAACCACCGCCAGAAACCATGTTGATGAAGATCGAAGATTGCAACTTCACCGGAAGTCGCTCAGATGCCTGCCCCACGGTGGGCGCCAACTATAGTGGGAACGAGTCTGACAGTAGAAGTAGGGGGTACGTAGGAGGAGGCAGTGTCCTAGCTACGGCGAGGTTGTACGCACAGATTTACGAGTTCAGGCCCCTCTCGAAGGAGGTAACAGCCCTACGTCTCGGTGCCGCGAAGGCTCTGCCGATTGGAATGTGGAATAGTTGCAGGGGGTGCGAACCCCTGTGCCAGAGGGGAGGGGTGGCTTATAGAGAGTGCGCTGACCCTTCACTGTCACTAGTAGAAAACAGGGCTTTGGTCCAGGCAGGGCCAGCCCATTAATCCCGGTTCACTCACGAACCGGGACCAAAGGGGGCATCGGTCCCGGTTTGTGAGGCCAGGTGGCCGGCCGGGCCTCGTGGGGCATTGGTCCAAGTTCGTCTGGCCCCTTTGGTCCTAGTTCCAGCCACGAACCGGGACCAATGGGCCTCGCCCCTAGCCCACAACCATTGGTCCCGGTTCGTGGCTGGAACTAGGACCAAAGGGGGACCTTTAGTTCCGGTTCCAGCCACGAACCGGGACCAATGAGATGCCTATATATACCCCCTCGCCTGCGAGCAGAGTAGTGGAGTGCTCTGGTTTTTTGGGCCGGCCGTGGGAGAGCTTTGTGGTCCTCTAGCTCACCTCCTATGCACATGAGGTGTTCGATGAAATGCCCGAGCCACACTTAAGCTTTCTCCTCTCGAAGCTCCTTGTCCAAGCTCCATTTTCCTCGAGATTTGTCTAGGTTTTGCGGTCCGTCCTGTCCCGTCCCTGTCCTCACCGCCGTCGATCGCCCGCGCCGATCTTGTCGCCGGCACCACCATGGTGAGCCTCTTGGTCTTATCTTCTTTGTAAAAGAAAAAAGTTCTTACTTGTATGATTAAGATAGATACTTGTGTAGTTTTCTTACTTTTATTATTGTTTGTTATTATATAGTGCGATGGTTTTGGTATCCGCCTCCGTCGGCCCTCGTCCTGTCTATGATTCGGATGTGGTATATATTATCTTTTATAACTATTTGGTTCATTTAGTGTTTATGACAATTATGCCGACCAACGTGACATAGATTCTTTTATCTAGGAGGTATGTGAACCGGAAATTCCAACCGACCCTATTGTCGAGAGGTTAAATTTAGTTGAAGAAGAAAACAATTACTTGAAGGAAAAATTGAAAAAAAATTGAGGACGAGAAGATGATATTGGAGTTGCATGTTGCGGATATCATCGATGATCACAAGATCAAGATGGATAAAATGCGCTTGAAGATTAGAAAGATGAAAAAATATGCCATTCATACCGAGGCTTGGTATCATTATGCCGTTGGATCAATTGTTACCTTAGTTGCGATTATGATCGCATTTGTTGTTGCATTGAAATGTTTTACATAGTTTCAATGTATGGTTTAATTAGATGCTCTGGAGAGCTATATGTTGTTCAATGAGAACTATGTATGTACTTTGGTTTTAATGTGATGATGAACTTCTATTAATTAATTTGGTCACTTCTGTATTCATGATGTTCTGTAATGGTTTTTGACACACTTAATTATATATAATGCACGCAGATGAACCGGCAATGGATGTACGGTGACAGACGCACCTCCGAGTACATTAAGGGCGTGCATAATTTTCTCGAAGTGGCTGAGGCAAACAAGCAGAATGGTTTTATGTGTTGTCCATGCCCTATATGTGGGAATACGAAGTCTTACTCTGACTCGAAAACCCTTCACACCCACCTGCTTTATAAGGGTTTCATGCCACACTATAATGTTTGGACCAAGCACGGAGAAAGAGGGGTTACGATGGAATACAGCGAAGAAGAAGAGGATGATGACAGCTATGTGCCCCCTGAATACGGTGATGCTGCAATGGGGGAAGCTGAAGATCAAGAGGAATCAGACGATGTGCCCAATGATGATCTTTCCCGGGTCATTGTTGATGCAAAGAGACAATGCAAAAGTGAAAAGGAGAAGATGAAGTTCGATCGCATGTTAGAGGATCACAAAAAAGGGTTGTACCCCAATTGCGAAGATGGCAACACAAAGCTCGGTACCACACTGGAGTTGCTGCAGTGGAACGCAGAGAATGGTGTACCTAACAAAGGATTTGAGAAGCTACTGAAAATATTGAAGAAGAAGCTTCCAAAGGATAACGAATTGCCCGACAGTACGTACACAGCAAAGAAGGTTATATGCCCTCTAGGATTGGAGGTGCAAAAGATACATGCATGACCTAATGACTGTATCCTCTACCGCGGTGCGTACGAGGATTTGAACGCATGCCTGGTATGCGGTGCATTGTGGTATAAGATCAGACGAGATGACCCTGGTGATGTTGACGGCGAGCGCCCCAGGAAGAGGGTTCCTGCCAAGGTGATGTGGTATGCTCCTATAATACCACGGTTGAAACATCTGTTCAGAAACAAAGAGCATGCCAAGTTGATGCGATCGCACAGAGAGGACCGTAAGAAAGACGAGAAGTTGAGAGCACCCGCTGACGGGTCGCAGTGGAGAAAAATCAAGAGAAAGTATTGGGATGACTTTGCAGGTGATGCAAGGAACGTATGGTTTGGTTTAAGCGCGGATGGCATTAATCCTTTTGGGGGGCAGAGCAGCAATCACAGCACCTGGCCCGTGACTCTATGTATCTATAACCTTCCTCCTTGGGTGTGCATGAAGCGGAAGTTCATTATGATGCCAGTTCTCATCAAAGGCCCTAAGCAACCCGGCAACGACATTGATGTGTACCTAAGGCCATTAGTTGAAGAACTTTTACAGCTGTGGAGTGGAAACGGTGTACATGTGTGGGATGAGCACAAACAGTAGGAATTTGACCTGCATGCGTTGCTGTTTGTAACCATCAATGATTGGCCTGCTCTCAGTGACCTTTCAGGACAGACAAACAAGGGATACCACGCATGCATGCACTGTTTAGATGACACCGAAAGTATATACCTAGACAAATGCAGGAAGAATGTGTACCTGGGGCATCATCGATTTCTTCCGACCAACCATCAATGTCGAAAGAAAGGCAAGCATTTCAAAGGCGAGGCAGATCACCGGAAGAAGCCCGCCATACGTACCGGTGATCACATACTTCTTATGGTCAATGATTTACAAGTAATCTTTGGAAAGGGTCCCGACGGACTATCTGTTCCGAATGACACTGAGGGACGCGCACCCATGTGGAAGAAGAAACCTATATTTTTGGACCTACCCTACTGGAAAGACCTAGAGGTCCGCTCTTCAATCGACGTGATGCACGTGACGAAGAATCTTTGCGTGAACCTGCTAGGCTTCTTGGGCGTGTATGGGAAGACAAAAGATACACCGGAGGCACGGGAGGACCAGCAACGTGTGCACGAAAAAGACGGCATGCCTCCAAAGCAGTATGAAGGTCCTGCCAGCTACGCTCTTACCAAAGAAGAGAAGGAAATCTTCTTTGAATGCCTGCTCAGTATGAAGGTCCCGTCTGGCTTCTCGTCGAATATAAAGGGAATAATAAATATGCCAGAGAAAAAGTTCCAGAACCTAAAGTCTCATGACTGCAACGTGATTATGACGCAACTGCTTCCGATTGCATTGAGGTGGCTTCTACCAGAAAACGTTCGATTAGCCATTGTGAAGCTATGTTCATTCCTCAATGCAATCTATCAGAAGGTGATCGATACAGAAATCCTACCAAGGTTAAGGAGTGATGTGGCGCAATGTCTTGTCAGTTTCAAGCTGGTGTTCCCACCATCCTTCTTCAATATCATGACGCACGTCCTAGTTCATCTAGTCGACGAGATTGTTGTTCTGGGCCCTGTATTTCTACACAATATGTTCCCCTTTGAGAGGTTCATGGGAGTCCTAAAGAAATATGTCCGTAACCGCGCTAGGCCAGAAGGAAGCATCTCCATGGGCCAGCAAACAGAGGATGTCATTGGGTTTTGTGTTGACTTCATTCTTGACCTTAAGAAGATTGGTCTCCCTTAATCACGGTATGAGGGGAGACTGACTGGAAAAGGCACGCTAGGAGGGGACTCAATAATATGTAGGGACGGGCATTCTTGGTCTCAAGCACACTACACAGTTCAACAGAACTCTACCTTGGTGACCCCGTATGTTGATGAACACAAGAACATTCTGCGCTCCAAACACCTGGAGCAGTGTGACGACTGGATTACATGTGAACACATCAGGACTTTTGGCAGTTGGTTGCAAACACGTCTCAGAGGTGACAACACTATTTCTGATGAGTTGTACTCGTTGGCCAGGGGACCATCTTCGACTGTATTGACTTACAAAGGGTAAGAGATAAATGGGAATACATTTTACACGATCGCCCAAGATCAAAAGAGCACCAACCAAAACAGTAGTGTCCGCTTTGATGCGTCAACAAAGAGGGGAAAGGACACATATTATGGTTACATAGTGGACATATGGGAACTTTACTACGGACATGATTTTAAGGTCCCTTTGTTTCAGTGCAAATTGGTCAATCTGTCAGGAGGCAGGGTACAGGTAGACCCACAGTACGGAATGACAACAGTGGATCTGAACAATCTTGGGTACACAGATGAACCATTCGTCCTAGCCAATGATGTGGCGCAGGTTTTCTATGTGAAGGACATGTCTACCAAACTGAGAAAAAGAAAAGATAAGGAAGCGAATACATCATACGATGAGCCAAAGCGCCACATAGTTCTTTCAGGAAAAAGAGACATCGTGGGATTGGAGGGCAAGATAGACATGTCTGAAGATTACGAAAATTTTCATGAAATTCCTCCCTTCAAAGTCAAGGCTGACCCAAGCACCCTGTTAAACGATGAAGATTATCCATGGTTACGGCGCAATAAGCAAAAGACACAAGCGAAGAAAAAGTGAAGACTTTCTCTCCACAACTATTATGATGATGCCTTTGATCTAGAATATCACTGCAGTTTCATGTGAAGAAATGAAATGCCTTTTGTAACAGATGAGTTTCCGTATGAAACCCTGATACTTCGAAAGAGATTGTCCGTTTTGTACATGAAGTGGATCCAGTTTTTGTCATAACCCTCTCAACTTTTTAGCACATGCTATGTGGGTGAAATGATGATACCATGCCAACTTTCAACCTTTTCAGAGTTCATTTGTAGTGCTTTTCAATTTCAGGGTCATTCAACTCAAAAAAATCTGTAAATGCATGAAAAATACTAGATGAAGTCAGAAAGGGTTGAAAATTTATGATGTGGCTTTGAATGGTGCATTTTGAACACACAAAAAGTCTAGAGTTCAAATAAGTTCAAAAAAATGAAATCCCTTTGTAACAGATGAGTTTTCGTCCGAAACCCTGATACTTCGAAAGAGATTGTCCATTTTGTACACGAAGTGCATCCAGTTTTTGCCGTAACCCTCTCAACTTTTAAGCACATGCTATGTGGGTGAAATGATGATACCATGCCAACTTTCAACCTTTTCATAATTTGTTTTTAGTGCTTTTCAATTTCAGGGTCATTTAGCTCAAAAAAATCAGTAAATGCATGAAAAATACTAGATGAAGTCAGAAAGGGTTGATAATTGATGAAGTGGCTTTGAATGGTGCATTTTGAACACACAAAAAGTCTGGAGTTCAAATAAGTCAAAAAATGAAAATCCCTTTGTAACAGATGAGTTTTCGCCGAAACCCTGATACTTCGAAAGAGATTGTCCATTTTGTACACGAAGTGCATCAGTTTTTGCCGTAACCCTTCAACTTTTAAGCACATGCTATGTGGGTGAAATGATGATACCATGCCAACTTTCAACCTTTTCAGAATTCATTGTAGGGCTTTTCAATTTCAGGGTCATTCGATCAAAAAATCAGTAAATGCATGAAAAATACCAGATGAAGTCAGAAAGGGTTGAAAATTGATGATGTGGCTTTGAATGGTGCATTTTGAACACACAAAAAGTCTGGAGTTCAAATAAGTTCAAAAAAATGAAATCCCTTTGTAACAGATGAGTTTTCGTCCGAAACCCTGATACTTCGAAAGAGATTGTCCATTTTGTACACGAAGTGCATCCATTTTTTGCCGTAACCCTCTCAACTTTTTAGCATATGCTATGTGGGTGAAATGATGATACCATGCCAACTTTCAACCTTTTTAGAATTCATTTGTAGTGCTTTTCAATTTTAGGGTCATTTAGCTCAAAAAAATTAGTAAATGCATGAAAAAATACCAGATGAAGTCAGAAAGGGTTGAAAATTGATGATGTGGCTTTGAATGATGCATTTTGAACACACAAAAAGTCTGGATTTCAAATAAGTTCAAAAAAATAAAATCCCTTTGTAACAGATGAGTTTTCGTCCAAAACCCTGATACTTCGAAAGAGATTGTCCATTTTGTACACGAAGTGCATCCAGTTTTTGCCGTAACCCTCTCAACTTTTTAGCACATGCTATGTGGGTGAAATGATGATACCATGCCAACTTTCAACCTTTTCAGAATTCATTTGTAGTGCTTTTCAATTTCAGGGTCATTTAACTCAAAAAATCAGTAAATGCATGAAAAATACCAGATGAAGTCAGAAAGGGTTGAAAATTGATGATGTGGCTTTGAATGGTGCATTTTGAACACACAAAAAGTTTGGAGTTCAAATAAGTTCAAAAAAATAAAATCCCTTTGTAACAGATGAGTTTTCGTCCGAAACCCTGATACTTCGAACGAGATTGTCCATTTTGTACACGAAGTGCATCTAGTTTTTGCCGTAACCCTCTCAACATTTTAGCACATGCTATGTGGGTTAAACGATGATACCATTCCAACTTTCAACCTTTTCAGAGTTCATTTGTAGTGCTTTTCAATTTTATGGTCATTTAGCTCAAAGAACGAACTAATAGCAAAAAAATGAACTAAAAATAATCAATTAAAATATTCTGTTATGATCAACTAAAACAAAACTATAATATTCTTCAATAGCAAAAAGAATCAACTAAAAAGCTTTTATAAAACTCTAATAGCTAAAGGAATCAACTAAAAAGCTTTTTTAAACCTCTAGTATTTTTGAAACTAAAATTATATAAAATTTATGCAACTAAAATTATCAAAGTATTTTCTGTTCAAAACATTGAAAGCAAAAAGAATTTTCATAAATAATTTTTTTTGTTAGAAACTTTAATAGCAAAAACAATCACTCCAAAATCTATTTTTATAGTAAAGTTAATCACAAACTAGTGATTCACAAAAATTTCAAAGAATTCAAATTTAAACTATTCAAATTTGAAAACTAATGGCACTAACAGAAAGTTTATAATTTTTGTGACCTAAAAGACAAAAGAATTAAAAAATAAAGCAAAAAACAAAACAAAATAAATAAAGCAAAAAACAAAACAAAAAAACTGAAAAAATAGAAAAAAAAATGCCACCTACTGGGCCACCACGGCCTGAATACGACTAGAAACCCAACCAAGGGCCATGATTCAGGCCCGCAGAAGGCCCAGTAGGCCCACAGGCAGCGGAGTGTGAGGTTAGGCCCGTAAGCCTGCATTTGAGAGGAGCTCGAGAGGGCAGCGGCAGTGGGGCTAATAAACCACTCCGCGCCCCTCTCAAGTAGCGAGGTGGGACTAAACTTTTGGCCGCGGGCAGCACAAGGCCTTTGGTCCCGGTTGGTGGCACCAACCGAGATGAAAGGGGTGCATTGGTACCGGTTCGTGGCACGAACTGGGACCAATGCCCCCCTTTAGTCCCAGTTGGTGCCACCAACCGGGACCAAATGTCTCCTTTTCCCGCCCTTTGGGCTGCTGAAAAGAGACCTTTGGTCCTGGTTGGTGGCATGAACAGGGACTAAAGGGGGGCATTGGTCCAGGTTGGTGCCACGAACCGGGACCAATGCTTCGTGTATATAAGCAGCACTTGTGAAAATTTCCATTCAGTTCTTCGATCCTGCGCTCTCTCCCCCGACGGCGCCGACGAACACCTCGACGCCGCCAGGCTGCCGGACCGCATCGTCGCCTCCCCGAGGCCGGCGTCCTCGTCCCCGGCATCCCCGAGCCTGCCGTCCTTGTCCCCGTCCCCGTCGCCTCCCCGAGCCCGCCGTCCTCGTCCCCGTCGCCGCGTGCCGCCCCGAGCCCACCGTCCTTGTCGCCGACCTCCAGCCATCGCTGCCCCCCAAGTGAGCCCCCCTTTCCCATGGTCCCCTGCTCCCCGTTTTCGCATGCCCCCGAGCTCGGCCTTGCTCTGCCACTGCTCCATGGTCGCTGCCGGCCCCGACGCATTGAAGAGCAGCAGCAACGCTGTGAAGGAGAGGAGAAGGAGTGGACAGTGAAGAGCAGCAGCAACAGCACCCCCCTCTGAATTTTCTGAAATTTATTTCTGAATTTTTTTACAGTGATGAACAGTGCATAGAAGCTGTTTGATGAAATGCTAGATGTCTTTGGGCATTTTTGAAATTTCTGAATTTTTTTGTGGGGACGTACTGATGCAAGACAAAAGTGATGGCAAAATTTCAGAATTTTTGGAGTGGTTTAGAATAGTTTTCAGCAAGGAATTTGAATCTGGTTCAAATTTCATTTGAACAAAATTTGAACTATGGATTAGAAGGTTTTTGGTGAAATGGAGTGTGGGTACTGTCATGAAGTTGGAGTAATTTTTTGAAAAAAATTTAGCAAGGAAAAATAGGGTTGTAGTTCGATGCCAAGATTGGACCAAAACTGAAAAATGGAAGTTGTGCTCAAAAGTTTGAAATGACCAAAGTGGGTTTTTGCATAAAAATGATCTATAGGCTTTAGAGGACTTCTCAAAAAATTTGTGGCATTTGAAAAGAATTATTTGAAATAGTTCTAGTGCAACAGGGTCATTCTAGAGTTTGAAAATACTAATAAAATAATTTTTTGAGGCCAAATCATTATAAAAATAATTACTACTGATGTGTTTGTTCATAGCATTTTTTTCAATGTATGTATGTATGTATGGATGGATATAGAAAATGTTCATATATGATGTTTTTTTTGTTCATAGCAATTTTTTTCCGTGTATGTATGTATGTATTTTTTTAGATGTGCTCTGTTTTTTCAGATGAGATGAAATGAGATGAGATGTCCATTTGTTGTATAAACATGACCCCGATAACTTCAATTCCCCTCGGGCTTATATTTTTGTGAGCATAGAAATTTTTGTAACTTGTATGTGTTTGATCACCGCGGACTTATATACTTGATTGGACTATGGAGTACATATTTAGTCGAGTCCAACATCAATATTTGTGAATGATTTCATATTGTTGGGCACCGCGGATAGTTGTGAGAGGAGTTTTTCCTTTGATTTTGAGGCATGTGATCTAGATAATGTCCAATGCCTCATATCGCGAACATAGTTATATTGGACAATTGATCTTCATATAAATGAAGCATAAAAGTTTAGCAAACAGTTTAGCAATCACTTAGAAATTTTCATGTTGTAGGAGTACATGTAAAAAAATTCAGAGTTGTTCATTCACTTAGAAATTTTCATGTTGTTCATTGACTTAGACATGAGGGGGGACGTCGATCAACCCCCTCTCACCCGACCAACTCTGGAGTCCACCCAAACCGGGACAGAAAAAGCGTTGTCGAGGCCACCCCAAACCCTAGAAGAGTTGTCGAGGCCACCCAAATTTACCAAGTTAAAAGAGCGTTGTCGAGGCCACCCCAAACCCTAGACGAAGAAAGAGCATTGTCGATCTACCCCCTCCCGCCCCTACCCGTAATTGTTATGTTCATTGTTGTCATTAGTTAGGTATATGTTTGTGCATATGATTCCTTGTTGTGATTAGCTAGCTAGGTCTATGTTTGCCACTAATATATCCATCTCTCATGTTTGTATATTGCCATGTTGTAATATTTGCAGAAACCATGGACACAGACTTAGAACAAGAAGAATTGTTGGGGGACATAATCCGCGACGGACGTGATGTCTTGTCATTTCTCAATGACACCGATGGTCTGGAAGGAGAGGATGACAGCTCCGGTGATCGAACAATGGAGGAGGAAGGACATGATCATGATGGCTCCGGTGACCGAATGCCGGAGGAAGAAGGAGACCATGATGATGGCTCCGATGATCGAATGGAGGAGGGAGCTATTGCAAAGTCCGGCGAGGTATATATATTAATTAAGCCTGTGCTGACTAGCTAAATGATGCATTAATTGTTTTGGTATGTACATATATTAACTCTTCTTTCTTCTTTTAAAGCCCTCCGGATCAAGCCAAACTTCAGTAACAAGACGAGGCCCGAAGAAAAGGTTGCGTCAGGATGAAAGGTTCACGATCACAACAATCGCGGACGATGGCCAGCCGATTGAACCGAGGCTGACCAAGGATGCATTTTCTGCTCAGTGCAGAGCTATTGTTAGGGACAGCATCCCGATCAGCATCCAGCTATGGAATGAGCCTAAGAAGAACGAAGACCCTCAAGTTTCTTATGTCACCGATAGACAGAAAGATGATCTTTGGACCTCGCTGAAGGCAAATTTCACCCTACCGCCAGAGGAGGATCTGGATAAGCCAGTTATAGAGCCATTGGTCAAGGCGTGTGCTCTTAAGAAGATGGCAGATCTATTCAGGAGGTGGAAGAATGAGTTGAAATCAACGTTTGTCGACAAAGGGAAGACTCCAGAATTCACCGGCCGATTTGAGAAGATAAGAGATCACTGGCCCGCATTTGTGGCCTACAAGACATCGGACAAGAGTAAGAAGATGTCAGAGACAAATAAGATAAATGCTGCAAAGAAGAAGTTTCACCATCGCACGGGCTCAGGTGGCTACCTCAAAGCCCAGCCGCTATGGGACAAAGCTGAGAATGACCTGCTTGCTGAAGGGGTCGAACCAGAGACATTGAACTGGCCAGACCGTTCAAGGACTTGGTTCTTCGGGGTTGGGGGAACCTTGGACCCTGAAACAGGGAAGTGCGTTTGGACGGACGAGCAAATTGCAATACCCGTCAAGAAGCTTTAGAAGTGTATCGCCGGAGCGCAGCAAGGGACGTTCATTCCCGACAGAGAGAATGACGAGCTGACCGAGGCCCTCGGGAATCCTGAGCACCCGGGACGAACACGAGGCACGCCAGGCTCCGTTGCGTGGAAGGTTGGGTTTCCCGGCGCAGGCAGTTACAAAACCCAGGAGAGGAAGAGGAAACTGGAGCTCACCACACTGCAGAAGCTGAATGCAAGGGTACAAAAGCTAGAGGAACAAGTTGAGAGCCAGCGAGCTGCCGGAGCTACCCCAGAAGCTGCCCCGCCATCTCAGCGGAGAAGCAGCGTGGCTTCCACCGAGCTCGTTCAGCAGCCTGACTTCACGGCTCCTAGCTACCCCGTGGATGCTATCATGGAGGCTCAACATTCCCAGCTTATGATGCAATGGCAGAACCTTAAAGTCAAGGCGGCTGTCGGCTCTGTTGCACCTCCTCAACCCGACGGAACTTTTCACTGTCGTCCGATTCCACATGGTTATGCTGTTGTGATGGTGGATGAAGTAACGGAGGGATTTGAGGAGCTCGAACTTGACCACCCTACAGGTGAAGGGGAGACTCAGCTAGGACTTGCTCTGAAGACTCCATGTCTATGGCGGAAGGAGCACATCAAGCTTCCGAACTGGACACCTCCGTCTCCTCCTCCTCCTCCGGCGAGTCAGGGCACTCCGCCTCCTCCTCCTCCGGCGAGTGATCAGGGCACTCCGCCTCCTTCTACGGCTCCTCCGGCGCGTGAGGCTGGCACTCTGCCTCCTCCTTCGCCTCTTCCGGCGCGTCGGAGCAGTCCGCCTCCTCCTACGCCTCATCAGCAACATAGGAAGACAGACGCCGCCGCTCCGGCTCCTCTGGCGCATCGGAGCACTCCGCCTCCTTCTCCACCGCGTCAGCCACGGTGGAAGAAAGATGCCGCCGCTCCGGCGGCTAGCAGTACAAGCAGAGGCGGGAGGCAATTCAGATACGGTCCATCTCTCAAGCCTCTAGAAATGTTACCATATGAGAGGACCGACAAGGAAAGCCAGGAAATCTGTGCTACCGAACTGAGGGACTTTTTTGCAAAGAAACCTCCACCTCCGAAGGAGACGATAGATCCGGTGAAAGCGAAGCGCACTATCGATGCCCTGAAGCGACCACCACCGCCTACGCCGGATGACAACTATCTCCGCGCTCTTAAGAAGACATATGGAGATGCGCGCCGGTCGGGAACTACTTCCAGTGATAAAAGGTTAGAAGAACGAAGAAGTGAGAAAAAAATTCCCCAGCTCGGCGAACAGGCGAACCAATCATGCCCCCCGCTCAAGGTGTCTAGCGATATCGTCGCTAATCTGCCTGGGATGGTGCCCGGTACCAATCCTGATGATTACCTGGGCGTTGATGTAGTGTTTGTTATGTTAGAGGTGGATGAATTCAGATACCAGTACGGGAAGCCTCTCGTTAAAGATGGAAGTCGTGCTCTAACAACGATGATGCGAAAATTCCATAAATGGTACATGGAAACCTGTAGCAACTCTGGGATAGATGCTTTGACGATGAGAATTAAATAGGAGCACAACTTCGTTGGATTGGATTATATTACTGTTGATTTTGACGAGTTTTTCCAGTTATACAATCAAAAGGCCCTCGACAAATCACTCGTGACTTGCTACTGTCTGTAAGTACTACTTCTGTAATTAAGTCGCTATATATAGCTCAGCTCTTTCATTGCATGTATATATAATTATCCTCACTATATTATGCAGATTGAAGATCGTCGAATGCAGAAATGCACAAATCTATGACATTGGGTTCATTAACCCAAATGTCATACATGAATGGATGGTTAAAAAGAATGTCGAAGAAACCGAGGCCAACTTGCTACAATTGTTGCTCAAAAATCAAAACAAAGATAAAATACTCTTTCCTTACAACTTCAAGTGAGTGTTACTGTCTTCTGCATATTCGGTTTCCCTTATTACTCGAGGTTATAGTAATGTAATTGATGAGTTATGCATGCGTGCGCAGCTTTCACTTTATTCTGCTAGAGATTAAGCTTGAGCGGGGAGTAGTAACCGTCTTAGACTCGAGACGAAAAGATCCCTAGGAGTATGCGGACATGACTAAAATGCTCCAGAAGTAAGTTCAATCGATCATTATGGCACCAGATCGGCAACTTTGTTCATTTCCTGATATCAAGTAATTATTTTCTTTGCCTGGTAGGGTTTGGAAAGAGTTCACCGCAAGAGCTCCGGGACTGCCGACCGAGCTGCGATTTACACACCCGAAAGTAAGTACTACTACCTAGTTCCGCACATCTCCCATTGATTCTAGCTAGTTTCATCAATACCATTTAGCATGCTTGCTTATCAGTTTGATTGACCTCTATTTCTCGTAAAGTGGTTGTGGCAGGAAGCCGGGAATGATTTATGTGGATACAACGTTTGCGAGTTCATCTACAACGCGACGGCCTTTAATAAGCGGGCGTACTCTCAAAAACAATATGATGTGCGTAAGCAAAAATATTCACAATTTTATTTTATTACCATCACTTGTGTTGAGTTTCATTCATACACATGTATTGACCCTCTTCTTCAATTTAGATCTGGCAGCTGCGGGATGAACTCCTACCATAAGATCGCATACGAGCAATTCAAGAGGAATTGGCGGGATTCTTTCTTGACCACGTCATCAATCCAGCCGGAGAATACCATGTGGAAATTGACTTTAGATGTTAGGGATTGTAAGAGATATTATATTGTATATATGTAGCTAGTAGCGTCGGATACATATACGAAAACTTGTTGTTCGACCAATCTATCGGAGAAGGAGAGGTCGATCACTTCTCTCTGTATATGTTCATGACGATCTTGTGTACTTAATGGTTCCTTCATTTGCTTACTAGCTAGCGTGTCGAGTTCTCTCTATACGTATAGTACCTAGCGTCGACCAAGCACGGAGATAAGAGAGGTCACTTCTCTCTATTAGCTAGCTAACACAATATTTGAAACCCCTAAATTAACCCTCCAAAACCCCCAACCCCCACCCCCCCCCCCTTAAAAAAACAAAAACCCCAGCTCCTGAGCTGCTGACGCGTGGATGCTTTTTGGTCCCGGTTAGTGTTACCAACCGGGACAAAAGGCCCTCCTGCCCGGGCTCCCCGTGGCGGCCACGTGGAGCACCTTCTGTCCCGGTTCGTAAGCGAACCAGGACTAAAGGTTTTGGGCTTTAGTCCCGACCCTTTAGTCCCGGTTCCAGAACCGGGACGAATGGGCCTCTGGAACCGGGACAAATGGGCCTTTTTCTACTAGTGTGTCCTCAGTTACACCAGGGTTCAATGAGAGTTAAGTCCTGAACGTTACTGGTAACACCCGTATTAAATAGTCTTTATGACGACGGAGTGAATGCCTGACCGTTGCCATCCTGGGGTGATTCTAGATATTCTGTACTCCGAGTGGATTCATGTATGGTCGAGTGAAGTAATCATGGTCGAGTGGAATCTCCTGTCGAGTGGATTGCACTTCATGAGGATTTCAGTCGGTATCTCCTGTTGAACCTTGTGGGCCTTGGACTCCTGTGTAGTGTCCTTGGGTAGGGCGTCTAGGTCAGGCCTAAGACCCTACCATAGGTACATGTCATCGTCAGATACAACACATGCTCATGGTGAAAATTATACAGATGTTGTTATGAGGACGATGTTGATGGCCATACACCAGTCCCGCCTGCCGCTTTTGCTAAGGGCAAACAAAGAGGGAAGTCGATAGACTTAAGAGCCGTTGTTGCAATAATAATTGGAGGCACTTTGATTATTGGGGTGTTACTGTGTTGTGTCTACTACAAGTGCCCGCGTGGCAAGGCACGTGAGTCTCCTGCCACTAGTGACGACGATTCTGTGAGAGGTAACTACATAATTAGTTAATACACATACTATTGTACTATATAAGAAAATATTATGCATTGCTAATGATGTGAACATGTGTCTGCAGGAGGTGCTGGTGTGGAGATGGGGGTGATAGAGCGAAATTTGTCATCCAGGAATCTGCTGTAGAAGCAGAACCTTGCAGCGCCGGCGTGACCACGGCAACAACGCCATGTCGGCGTTGTCTTGGCCTCTACTTTTAGTTGCGTGTTTTGGCTTGCATGCCATGTTGTGTGTTTTGGCTTGCATGTCTTGCTGTTTGCTTATGTCATGTAACCATTGTTAAGAACTAGCGAGTATTGTTTTAAAGAAGGCATTTGTTGGCCAGCTACTGCAGTGAGATGTCAAATCGATGTTATACCACCCACCCAGTTGTTCACTCCAATTGACTTCTTTCTACCGATAGTCCTTTCTTTAGTCAGCCGGAGTTGCTGTACAGAAGAGACTAGATATAATGCAAAGTATGGAAAAGGCCTGGCTGGCCAATCAGAGGTTACTAATTCATCCACTGTAGTACTAGTAGTAGTATGATGTATGACGTATATCTTAGACTAATCCTCATGCTAAAAGATCCACTCGTTTAGTGTTCACATGTGTAAGTAAGTCATCTTTACCCACACCCTATTCGGTGGGTGACCATAGCTAGCAGAAAGATCAGTGCTCCCTCTGTAAACAATTATAAGAGCATTTAGATCACTATTTTAGTGATCCAAATGCTCTTATATTTCTTTACGGAGGAAATACATCACGATGGGTGACCAACTAGCTAGTAACAAGCATGCGGAGCGAAGTAAGCCTATACTAAATAATCTGTGATTAAGCATGCACGCATATACTCCCTCCGTAAACTAATATAAAAGCGTTTAGATCACTAAAATAGTGATCTAAACGCTCTTATATTAATTTACGGAGGGAGTACTTGAATGTGAGAAAAGGTGAGCTCATGAATGAACAAGACCTTGCTGTCAAGCTAGCACCGAAATGACTTGCTCATGCAAAGACCTTTTTACCGGTTCCAGCATCGAGCGGTGGTTTTGTCACCAATGAGATGCTGCCGCATAATCCTACACCTACAAAGTGGCTACGAAGGCCTACATAAATTTCCAAATCGTAAACCTCTCGGCCCCCTGATTTTAATGGGGGTGTGCCCCTCTCCCCAAATTGATCCAATAAGCCGTCCTCCATGATGTTGGTTAGGTAAAACACGTAACAGATTTTACGTAGGTCTAGCATTGTCCGATGCTGCCATATGTAAAGGTGTGGGGCCACATGCATCTGAGCCTCAAAGTAGTGCAAATCATCTCCTGTATTTTAGTTTTTAGTCAAATCAATGTCAGGTCGGTGGGGCCCATGTCTGGTGAGAGAGAGCCTCCCCCTGATGTTGCATGTGGTAGAGTGGTACAAATCCTTTCCTTTTATTTTCTCTTTAGCAATTTTAATCATTCATATCTTTTAAACCATATTGTTATTTTTTAAACATTTACATATTTGGTTTCTAACGCCAAGACCTTCAGAATAAGATCAAACTTAGATGCATTTCAAACATGTTTTAATTTCAGTGTTACAAATGAGTAAAATCAGGATTCCAAAATAAGCAAAATATTTTTTTTGAATTCAGTGTACCCATTTTTTTAAATGCTCATAATTTAAATTTATTTTTTAAATGAGTGAAATGTAGTTTTCAAACGACTAAAATTGTTCTTTTTTTTAAATTAGCGAAATCGGTTTTTCTGAAAATAAGTGAAACCATTTTACAAAATTGAGTAAAACTAGTTTTATAAATGAGAAAAATCTTTTATTTTCATACACATGGCACATATTTCGATGTGAAATACGTGAAACTTGTTATTTCAAAATTTTGAAACTAGTTATTTAAAACATGAGAAACTCATTATTTCAAATATTTTTAATAAATGAGCGAAATCTGTTTTATGAAGTGAGTGAAATTATTTTTTCCAATTGATAATTTTTTGAATTGTGTGAAATGGGTCTTTTGAAATAATTGTAATAAGTTTTTTTGTATTGGGTAAAATCAATTTCAAAATATGTTTTCTCAACTAAGTGAAATATGTTTTCTCAACTGAGTGAAATTATTTTCTGAAATGAGTGACATCTGTTTCTTCATATGAGTGAAATAGGTTTTTTGAAATAATTGAAATTAGTTTGCATTGTGTGAAATCAGTTTTGAAATACGTTTCCTCAACTGAGTGAAATTATTTTCCTAAAATGAGTGACATCAGTTTCTTTAGATGAGTGAAATTGGTTTTTTGAACATAAAAAAATGAGTTTTTTTAAATGATACAAACCAGCTTTCTTAAATGAGTGAAACTAGCTTTTTGAAACGACTAAAATCTGTGTTTTATATTGTGTGAAAATATGTTTTCTCAACTGAGTGCAATTATTTTTTCTGAATGAGTGACATGTGTTTCTTCAAATGAGTGAAATTGGTTTTTTGAACATAAACATAAATCTTCAACACTCTCTTTATTAAACAAACAAAACTTAAAAACCAAAATGCACTCTTCTACCTTATTTGTGTGGGTTGCCTCCCACGAAGCACTTCTTTTCGGTCGGATAGCTCGACCGTAGTGAGGGTCACTTAGTTATAAATACGCCAAGCCCGTAGCTTCGGGCATTGACGATGATGATGTGCGGTGTACGTCTTCATTTTCTTTTTCCTAGGGAAATGTCTCATAAAAGGATTCTTGGCAGGAAGGTCAAATCTTACAATTTCTCAAACACATTAAAAGTAGCTTTTATTGTTCTAAGAAATGGCCTACCTAGAATTATAGGAGCAATAGGATCGTCAGACATATCAACAATAATAAGATCAATCATAACAGGGCAATCATTTATTTGAATGATCATACCATGCTTAATTTCTACTGCTTGTGTAAAGGTAGAATTGGCCATATTCAATTTAATTTCAGTAGTGACAAAAGGACCAAGATTGAGACTATCATAAGTGGACTTAGGGATAGTGAAAACACTAGCACCTACATCACACAAGGCATTAAACTTATTCAAACCTATATCATTCTCAATAGTGGGTTAAAAAATGTCCTCTTGCTTAGCAGGTAGCCTACCATAAAGATTTTCCCTTTCATCATCCAACTCACATACCTTGATTGCTACATGATCAACTAAGTGATTATATGCTTCATCATTTGATACTTCAGCTATTGGGTGTTTTATTTTCAACATTTTCACTAAGTCCGCAGCTGTGTATGTATACTTTGGCACATGTCTCTTATCAAGTTCTTCTATATTTTATTCGCTACTTCTCATCATCTTGACATCTTCAACCGGGTTAGGTTCTGGTTTCCCTGCAAACTTGGCAAGAATCAAAGTTTAGCTCTCTACAGTTTTAGCAACATGTGCCCCCATGCTCTTAGTTCATCCATCTTAATCATGCACATCGTTAGTGAGTCCAACAATCTTACCAGTAAATTGACCAACTAAGTTATAGTAATTCTTCAGAATATTTTTAAATGTTTCATTTTGATCACTTTGTCCAGCAATAAAAAAAAGAGTTTCATCCAAAGCTTTACTATTACCGTTGCCCATCCCATTAAATTTTTTTGGTGCTCCGATGTTATTAGGATAAGGTAATCTAGGTGCATATCCATTGTTTTTCCAGTTGGGGCTGTAACTATTGCACTAAAATTGACAAGATTTATTTCTTCTTCAGTAATAGCATTAGCGTTTACCTCATCTTTACCTTTCATCACGGAGATGGGTTCATCAAGCTTTGTGCACACTTTCGTGCTCTTTTCCTCAATAGCATTGACCCTCTTAGTAGTAGACCTCTCAACATGCCATCGAGCATGATTCTCTTGCCTATCGTCTAGCAATTTTTTAGCCTCATCAATTGGTCTACCCATAATAGTTCCTCCTGCGGCAGTGTCAAGCATAGTTTTTGACATGGGAGTTAAAGCATTATAAAACACATGAAGAGTTAACCATTCTTCTATTCCATGATTAGGACAATTTCTTATAGCCTCGTTCATGCGATCCCACGCAAGTGCTAGTGGCTCACATTCTTCCTACTTAAAACTTGTTATTTTTTAACACAATTGCATATTCTTAGCAGGTGGTCAACCCTAGAAAAAAACTGATGGAAATATGCCCTAGAGGCAATAATAAAGTTGTTATTATTATATTTCCTTATTCATGATAAAGGTTTATTATTCATGCTAGAATTGTATTGATCGGAAACTTAAATACATGTGTGGATACATAAACAAATACCGTGTCCCTAGTAAGCTTCTTCTAGACTAGTTCGTTGATCAAAGATGGTTAAGGTTTCCTAACCATAGACATGTGTTGTCACTTGATAACGGGATCACATCATTAGGAGAATGATGTGATGGACAAGACCCATCCGTTAGCTTAGCATATGATCGTTCAGTTTATTGCTATTGCTTTCTTAATGTCAAATACATATTCCTTCAACTATGAGATCATGCAACTCCCGGATACCGGAGGAATACCTTGTGTGCTATCAAACGTCACAACGTAACTGGGTGATCACAAAGATGCTCTACAGGTATCTCCGAAGGTGTTTGTTGAGTTGGCATAGATCGAGATTAGTATTTGTCACTCCGTGTATCGGAGAGGTATCTCTGGGCCCTTCTCGGTAATACACATCACAAGAAGCTTGCAAGCAAAGTGACTAAGGAGTTAGTTACAACATGACGTATTACGGTACGAGTAAAGAGACTTGCCGGTAACGAGATTGAACTAGGTATGAAGATACCGATGATCGAATCTCGGGCAAGTAACATACCGATAGACAAAATGAATTACATATGTTGTCATAAGGTTCGACCGATAAAGATCTTCGTAGAATATGTAGGAACCAATATGGACATCCAGGTTCCGCTATTGGTTATTGACCAGAGAGGTGTCTCGGTCATGTCTACGTAGTTCTCGAACCCATAGGGTCCGCACGCTTAACGTTCATTGACGATATAGTGTTATATGAGTTATATGGTTTGGTGACCGAATGTTGTTCGGAGTCCCAGATGAGATCACAGACATGACGAGGAGATCTGGAATGGTCTGGAGATAAAGATTGATATATAGGACAATGATGTTTGGACACCGGAAGAGTTTTGGGAGGTACCGGGTAATCATCGGATCATCGGAAGGGGTTCCGGGAAGCCCCTGGGGGTATATGGGCCATATGGGCCAAGTAAGAGGAGCACACCAGCCCACCAGGGGCTGGCACGCCCCTCCTATGGCAGCCGGCCAAGGGGAGAAAAGGAAGGAGGGGGATTCGGCCTCCCCCTTCCTTCCTTTCCCCCTCGGTCAAATATGGTAACGGGGGGGGGGGGGGTGATACGTCTCCGTCGTATCTATAATTTTTGATTGTTTCATGCTAATATTCTACAACTTTCATATACTTTTGGCAACTTTTTATACTATTTTTGGGACTAACATATTGATCTAATGCCCAGTGCCAGTTCCTGTTTGTTGCATGTTTTTTGTTTCGCAGAAAATCCAAATCAAACGGAGTCTAAACGCGATAAAAACTTACAGAGATTTTTTTGGAATATATGTGATTTTTGGGAAAAAGAATCAATGCGAGATGATGCCCGAGGGTCCCACAAGCCACAGGGGCACGCCCCAGGGGGTAGGGCGCGCCTTGGACCCTTGTGGCCACCCTGTAAGGCAGTTGGTGCCCTTCTTTCGCCACAAGAATGCTAATATCCGGATAAAAATTGTGTTAAAATTTCAGCCAAATCGGAGTTACGGATCTCCGGAAATTTAAGAAACGGTGAAAGGCCAGAATCTAGGAATGCAAAAACTGAAGGAAACAGAGAGAGAGAGATATCCAATCTCAGAGGGGCTCCCTCCCCTCCGCCGCCATGGAGGCCATGGAACAGAGGGGAAACACTCCTCCCATCTAGGGGGAGGTCAAGGAAGAAGAAGAAGGAGGGGGGCTCTCTCCCCCTCTCTCCTGGTGGCGCCGGAACGCCGCCGGGGCAATCATCGTGTGACGGCGATCTACACCAACACCTCCGTCATCTTCCCCCAACATCTTCATCACCTTCCCCCATCTATCTACAGCGGTCCACTCTCTCGCAACCCGTTGTACCCTCTAATTGAACATGGTGCTTTACGCTTCATATTATTATCAAATGATGTGTTGCCATCCTATGATGTGTGAGTAGGTTTTTGTTGTCCTATCGGTGATTGGTGAATTGCTATGATTGGTTTAATTTGCTTGTGGTTATGTTGCTGTCCTTTGGTGCCCATCATATGAGCGCACATGTGGATCACATCATAGGGTTAGTTGTATGTTGATAGGACTATGTATTGGAGGGCAAGGGTGATAGCAGCTTCAACCTAGCATAGAAATTGATGCATACGGGATTGATGGGGGACCAATATATCTTAATGCTATGGTTGGGTTTTACCTTAATGAATGTTAGTAGTTAAGGATGCTTGCTAATAGTTCCAATCATAAGTGCATAGAATTCCAAGTAAGGGATGACATGCTAGTAGTGGCCTCTCCCACATAAAACTTGCTATCTGTCTAGTAACGTAGTCAATTGCTTAGGGACAATTCCGCAACTCCTACCTCCACTTTTCCACACTCGTTAAACCAACTTAATTGTTACTTTATCTAAACAGCCCCTACTTTTTATTTATGTGCTCTTTATTATCTTGCAAACCTATCCAACAACACCTACAAAGGACTTCTAGTTTCATACTTGTTCTAGGTAAAGCGAACGTTAAGCGTGCGTAGAGTTGTATAGGTGGTCGATAGAACTTGAGGGAATATTTGTTCTACCTTTAGCTCCTCGTTGGGTTCGACACTCTTACTTATCGAAAGAGGCTACAACTGATCCCCTATACTTGTGGGTTATCAGGGGGGCGGCTAGGGCAGGAGCACAAGGAGGATTCGGCCTCCCTTGGGGGCCCCTCCTGGCTGCCTCCCCTCTCCCCCCACCTATATATATGAGGGAGGGGGCGCCACACAAGATGACAACAATCTCATAGCAGTGTGCGGCGCCCCTCTCCACAGTTTCGTCCCTCGGTCATATTTTTGGAGTGCTTAGGCAAAGCCCTGAGGAGATAGCATCACCACCACCGTCACCACGCCGTCGTGCTGCCAGAACTCATCCACTACTTTGCCCGTCTTGCTGGATCAAGAAGGCGAGGACGTCATCGAGCTGAACGTGTGCTGAACGCGGAGGTTTCGTACATTTGGTACTTGATCGGTTGGATTGTGAAGAAGTTCGACTACATCAACCGCGTTAATAAATGCTTCCACTTACAGTCTACGAGGGTACATAGACATACTCTCCCCTCTCGTTGCTATGCATCTCCATGGATAGATCTTGCGTGTGCTTAGAATTTTTTTTGTTTTCCATGCAACGTTCCCCAACAGTGGCATCCGAGCCATGTCTATGCATAGATGATATGCACGAGTAGAACACAAAGAGTTATGGGCGATGATAGTCATACTACTTACCACCAACGTCTTATTTTGATTCGGCGGTATTGTGGGATGAAGCGGCCCGGACCAACCTTACATGTCCACGCACATGAGACCGGTTTCACCGACTGACATGCAACTTGTTTTGCATAAAGGTGGCTGGCGGGTGTCTATTTCTCCTACTTTAGTTGAATTGAATTTGACTATGGCCGGTCCTTGAAGAAGGTTAAAACAACAAACTTGATAAATCACTGTTGTGGTTTTGCGTAGTTAAGAACGGTTCTTGCTAGAAGCCCATAGCAGCCACGTAAAACTTGCAACAACAAAGTAGAGGACGTCAAACTTGTTTTTGCAGGGCATGTTGTGATGTGATATAGTCAAGACGTGATGTGATATATGTTGATGTATGAGATGATCATGTTTTGAAATATTGACAACCAGCAGGAGCCTTAGGGTTGTCTCTTAATTATTGTATGAAATACAGGCGCCATGTAATTGCTTTACTTTATCGCTATGCGTTAGCAATAGTTGTAGTAGCAATAGTTGGAGAGACGACCCCGACGCAACGATGGAGATAAAGGTGTCGAGCCGGTGACGATGGAGATCATGACGATGTTTTGGATATGGAGATCAAAAGCCCAAGATGATGATGGCCATATCATGTCACTTATTTTGATTGCATGCGATGTTTATCCTTTATGCATCTTATTTTGCTTAGAACAGCGGTAGCATTATAAGATGATCTCTTCACTAAATTTCAAGATAAAGGTGTTCTCCTCGAGTATGCACCATTGCCAAAGTTCGTCGATTTGAAGCACCTCGTGATGATCGGGTGTGATAGACTCTACGTTCACATACAACGGGTGTAAGGCAGTTTTGCACATGCAGAATACTTGGGTTAAACTTGACGAGCCTAGCATGTACAAACATGGTCTCGGAACACTGGAAACCGAAAGGTCAAACATGAGTCATATATTAGATATGATCAACATAGACATGTTCACCAATGATGACTACCCCATCTCACGTGATGATCGGACATGGGTTAGTTGATTTGGATCATGTATCACTTAGATAACCTGAGGGATGTTTATTTAAGTGGGAGTTCATTAGTAATTTGATTAATTGAACTTAATTTATCATGAACTTAGTCTTAATAGTTTTGCATATCTATGTTGTAGATCAATGGCCCGTGCTACCGTTCCCCTGAATTTTAATGCGTTCCTAGAGAAAGCTAAGTTGAAAGATGATGGTAGCAACTACATGGACTAGGTTCGTAACTTGAGGATTATCCTCATTGCTGCAGAGAAGAATTATGTCCTTGATGCACCGCTAGGTGACAAGCCCGCTCCTGCTAATGTAGACATTGTGAACGCTTGGCAAACGCTGTCTCATGACTACTCAATAGTTCAGTGTGCCATGCTTTACAGCTTAGAACCGGGACTTCAATGATGTTTTGAATGTCATGGAGCATATGAGATGTTCCAAGAGTTGAAGTTAATATTTCAAGCAAATGCCCGGGTTAAGAGATATGAAGTCTCCAACAAGTTCTATAGCTGCAAGATGGAGGAGAACAGTTCTGTCAGTGAACACATACTCAAAATGTCTGGGTATCATAACCACTTGACTCAGCTGGGAGTTGATCTTCCAGTTGATAGTGTTATTAACAGAGTTCTTCAGTCACTGCCACCAAGCTACAAAGGCTTCATGATGAACTATAATATGCAAGGGATGACGAAAATGATTCCCGAGCTCTTCGCAATGCTTAAGGCCGCGGAGGTAGAAATCAAGAAAGAGCATCAAGTGTTGATGGTTAACAAGACCACTAGTTTCAAGAAAAAGGGCAAGGGAAAGAAAGGGAACTTCAAGAAGAATGGCAAGCAAGTTACCGCTCCCGTGAAGAAGCCCAAAGCTGGACCCAAGCCTGAAACTGAGTGCTTCTACTTCAAAGGGAATGGTCACTGGAAGCAGAACTGCCCCAAATACTTGGCGGATAAGAAGGCTGGCAAAGTGAACAAAGGTATATTTGATATACATGTTATGGATGTGTACCTTACTAATGCTCGTAGTAGCGCCTGGGTATTTGATACTGGTTCGGTTGCTCATATTTGTAACTCGAAACAGGAGCTGCAGAATAAACAAAGATTGGCTAAGGATGAGGTGACGATGCGCGTCGGGAATGGTTCCAAGGTCGATGTGATCGCCGTCGGCACGCTACCTCTACATCTACCTTCGGGATTAGTTTTAGACCTTAATAATTTTTATTTGGTGCCAGTGTTGAGCATGAACATTATATCTAGATCTTGTTTATTGCGAGACGGTTATTCATTTAAATCGGAGAATAATGGTTGTTCTATTTATATGATTAATATCTTTTATGGTCATGCACCCTTGATGAATGGTCTATTCTTGTTGAATATAGATCGTAGTGATACACATATTCATAATATTAATGCCAGAAGATGTAAAGTTGATAATGATAGTGCAACATACTTGTGGCACTGCCGTTTAGGTCATATTGGTGTAAAGCGCATGAAGAAAATCCATGCGGATGGACTTTTGGAATCACTTGATTATGAATCATTTGATACTTGCGAACCATGCCTCATGGGCAAGATGACTAAAACACCGTTCTTCGTAACAATGGAGCGAGCTAATAACTTATTGGAAATAATACATACCGATGTATGCGGTCCGATGAGTGTTGAGGCACGCGGTGGGTATCATTATTTTCTGACCTTCGCAGATGATTTGAGTAGGTATGGATATATCTACTTGATGAAACACAAGTCTGAAACATTTGAAAAGTTCAAAGAATTTCAGAGTGAAGTGGAGAATCATCGTAACAAGAAAATAAAATTTCTATGATCTGATCGTGGAGGTGAATATTTGAGTTATGAGTTTGGCCTTCATTTAAGGCAATGTGGAATTGTTTCACAACTCACGCCACCTGGAACACCACAGCATAATGGTGTGTCCGAACATCGTAACCGTTCTTTATTAGATATGGTGCGTTCTATGATGTCTCTTACCGATTTGCCCTTATTGTTTTGGGGTTATGCATTAGAGACAGCCGCATTCACGTTAAATCGGGCACCCAAATGCGACACTTATGTCAAAAGGCTTCAGCCTGATAAGCTCGAACCCAAATCGGCAAAGTGCATCTTCATAGGATACCCTAAGGAAACTATTGGGTACAACTTCTACCATAGATCCGAAGGCAAGATCTTTGTAGCCAAAAATGGGTCCTTTCTAGAGAAGGAGTTTCTCTTGAAAGAAGAGAGTGGGAGGAAAGTAGAACTTGATGAGGTAATTGTACCTTCTCTCGAATTGGAAAGTAACACATCAGAGAAAACCGTTCCCGTGATGCCTACACCAACAGGAGAAGAAGCTAATGATGATGATCATGAAACTTCAGATCAAGTTACTACTGGACCTCGTAGGTCGACCAGAGCATGTTCCGCACCAGAGTGGTACGGTAATCCTGTCCTAGAAGTTATGTTATTAGACCATGGCGAACCTACGAACTATGAAGAAGCTATGATGCGCCCAGATTCCGATAAATGGCTTCAAGCCATGGAATCTGAGATAGGATCCATGTATGAGAACAAAGTATGGACTTTGGTGGACTTGCCCGACGATCGGCAAGCCATTGAGAATAAATGGATCTTCAAGAAGAAAACAAACGCTGATCGTTATGTCACTATCTACAAAGCTCGAATTGTCGCGAAAGGTTTTCGACAAGTTCAAGGAGTTGACTACGTTGAGACTTTCACACCCGTAGCGATGCTTAAGTCTATCCAAATCATGTTAGCAATTCCCGCATTTTATGAAATCTAGCAAATGAATGTCAAAACTGCATTCCTTAATGGATTTCTTAAAGAAGAGTTGTATATGATGCAACCAGAAGGTTTTGTCGATCCTAAAAGTTGCTAACAAAGTGTGCAAGCTCCAACGATCCATCTATGGACTGGTGCAAGCATCTCGGAGTTGGAATATATGCTTTGATGAGGTGATCAAAGCATATGGTTTTATACAGACTTACGGTGAAGCCTGTATTTACAAGAAAGTGAGTGGGAGCTCTGTAGCATTTCTGATATTATATGTGGATGACATATTATTGATTGGAAATGATATAGAATTTCTGGATAGCACAAAAGGATACTTGAATAAGAATTTTTCAATGAAATACCTCGGTGAAGCTGCTTATATATTGGGCATTAAGATCTATAGGGATAGATCGAGACGCTTAATAGGACTTTCACAAAGCACATACCTTGACAAAGTTTTGAAGAAGTTCAAAATGGATCAGTCAAATAAAGGGTTCTTGCTTGTGTTATAAGGTGTGAAATTGAGTAAGACTCAAAGCCCGACCACTGCAGAAGATAGAGAGAAAATGAAAGTCATTCACTATGCCTCAGCCATAGGTTCTATCATTTATGCTATGATGTGTACCAGACTTGATGTGTGCCTTGCCATAAGTTTGGAAGGGAGGTACCAAAGTAATCCAAGAGTGGATCACTGGACAGCGGTAAAGAACATCCTAAAGTACCTGAAAAGGACCAAGGATATGTTTATCATTTATGGAGGTGACGAAGAGCTCATCGTAAATGGTTACGTCGATGCTAGCTTCGACACTGATCCGGATGACTCTAAGTCACAAACCGGATAGATATTATATTGAATGGTGGAGCTATCAGTTGGTGCAGTTCCAAGCAGAGCGTCGTGGCGGGATCTACGTGTGAAGCGGAGTACATAGCTGCTTCGGAAGCAGCACATGAAGGAGTCTGAATGAAGGACTTCATATCTGATCTGGGTGTAATACCCAGTGCATCGGGTCCAATGAAAATCTTTTGTGACAACACTGGAGCAATTGCCTTAGCGAAGGAATCCAGGTTTCATAAGAGAACCAAACACATCAAGAGACGCTTCAACTCTATTCGTGAAAAGGTCAAGGATGGAGACATAGAGATTTGCAAAATACATACGGATCTGAATGTAACAGACCCGTTGACTAAGCCTCTTCCGCGAGCAAAACATGATCAGCACCAAGACTCCATGGGTGTTAGATTCATTACAATGTAATCTAGATTATTGACTCTAGTGCATGTGGGAGACTGATGGAAATATGCCCTAGAGGCAATAATAAAGTTTTTATTATTATATTTCCTTATTCATGATAAAGGTTTATTATTCATGCTAGAATTGTACTGATCGGAAACTTAAATACATGTGTGGATACATAAACAAATACCGTGTCCCTAGTAAGCCTCTACTAGACTAGTTCGTTGATCAAAGATGTTAAGGTTTCCTAACCATAGACATGTGTTATCACTTGATAACGGATCACATCATTAGGAGAATGATGTGATGGACAAGATCCATCCGTTAGCTTAGCATATGATCATTCAGTTTATTGCTATTGCTTTCTTAATGTCAAATACATATTCCTTCGACTATGAGATCATGCAACTCCCGGATACCGGAGGAATACCTTGTGTGTTATCAAACATCACAACATAACTAGGTGATCATAAAGATGCTCTACAGGTATCTCTGAAGGTGTTTGTTGAGTTGGAATAGATCGAGATTAGGATTTGTCACTCTGTGTAACGGAGAGGTATCTCTGGGCCCTTCTCAGTAATACACATCACAAGAAGCTTGCAAGCAAAGTGACTACGGAGTTAGTTACGATATGACGTATTACGGAACGAGTAAAGAGACTTGCCAGTAACGAGATTGAACTAGGTTGTAACATCCCAAAATTCTAAATTTTGGAATGTTCTACTAAATAAATAGTTTTGATTGTTTGCTTGATTGTGGTGTGGTTGCTTGTGTGAATTTGAGTGAAATATGAAACTTTTTGAAAGTTGAATGAGAGGGAATAAAATGACTCTCCCAAAACTTTCACCTTGCATTTATGATCTACTTGAATTCAAATCTATTTCATTACAAACCCTAGAGTGAAGATAACATGACTTCTTATATTTTAAAAAGGGGTTTCGAAAAGATTTGAATTTCATTTGAAAATATTGCAAATTCAGAAACTTTATGCAACTCAATGATTTTCATGAGAGAAGATAAAATGACTTCTTCAAATCGTATGAAATATGAGTTGGAAGTTTCAAAGAATCAAAATTTAAAGTCCCTTTGAAGGTATTTTGAAAACCATTTTCAATTTTGAGTTATTTGGGTTTTATTCAATATTTTTCTCCAAAAATAAAATATATGGAAATTAGGGTAAAATGATTCCCTTCAATAGAAAATTGGAGAGAAATAAATTTGAAATCATTTTGGTATTTTAAAAATGATTTTTTTTGGTTTTATTGCAGCAGTAGCACTGTTTGTTTTATTTAAATTTTTGTGTATTTTATTTGATGCTAGAAAAATGTTCACGTTGTAGAAAATCTTTTTCTGAAAATTCTGATATATAATATGCCTATATATCATTTTTATTATTTATTGTTTTATTTTTATTTTCTGTAAAATTCTTTAAAAAAAACTTTCGGACCGAACTGGGCCGAAGGCCCAACCGGCCCGAGCCGCCGCCGCCTTCCTTCCGCGGGGGAGCCGGACTCGCCGGAGTCCGAGCGCCAGCCGCCGCGCGCCCCGACCTTCTCCCCAAGCCGGCCCCGACCCCTCCCCTCCTTATAAGCCGCCGCCCCCCCCTCTTTTCCCTCACCAGCCGCCGCCGCAACCCCGCAGCAGCAGCAGTCAGCCGCCGCCGACGCCGCCGTAGCCGCGCCGCCCGCACCGTGCCACCCCGACGCCCACGCCGCGCCGCCCCGCCCCGCAGCCGCCGTCGCACGTGCCGGAGCCCGATCCGCCGTTGACCGCCGCCGCCGCCGGTTTTCGCACAGAACCGGTATAACCGCCGTAAACCCGCCAGATCCAGTTTTTTTCGGTTTTTCGTTTTAGATCGGATTATTTTTATTAGGTTAGATTAATTAGCGAACGTTCGTTCGTTTAGATCTGTTAGTGGACGTTTTTCGTTCGTTAGTCTCTCTTAGCGGACGTTCGTTCGATAGATTTTTCTTTTTCTGTTTTATTTTCGTCCAGGGACCTATCCGCGAATAGTTTTCTTACAGTTTAGTCCCTGATCTTAAAACCTCGCAACTTTTTGCTCGTTTATCCAAATCCAGTGAAACCAACGCCAAAATCTTCGTTATGATCTCCTCTGTCCAGATAACCAACTTAAACATATTTTTGAAAGTTTAAAATTTGATTTCAAATAGATTTGAATTCAAACTTCTTTTATTCATAACTTGAGTTTCGTAACTCCGATTTAATTGATTCTTTTTGCTAATTGAAGCTCTTGATCTAAACTTTCTCATAAGACCAAATCCACCAAATTTTGGTACTGTTAGAAATTGTTTTCTGTTACAAGAGTTAATTGTTTGTTTTCGAAGTTTTCCGAGATCTTTTCTTTGATTCTTTTGCATGAGTGCTTATGTATGCAATTGTTTGCTTACGATAGATTGAACGGAGTGTGACGAGTAGAACTATCAGGAATTATGAGTGCGAAGGATCTTCATCAACAGTACAGGCAAGTTCACACTTTGATCATACTCTTTTATACCAAGTTTTACTTGCATTAGTTTCACTCTCAAATATTGCATGGGTAGGATTGGGAATATGTGGGTGTTGCTATGTAGTTGATGAGGTAGGAACCTATTACCTTTTTGATTCACCCCGGGAATATACGTTATGCTCATATTGCTTAGCCATGCTCGTAGACGGGATTGGTATGTGAGAATCATGCAAGTTGTGAGAGATAATAACTAAGGGAAACTTAAGGTGGCTACTTTAATACACATCGGGGTGGAATGGTTGGGGCACCCTGGGGATACCAGTGGCTTGCCCGGACACCTGGGGAATCCAATGTTGTCCTAGGAGATCCCGGGGTATCCGTGTGATCATCCTTTGGAATGCCACCCAGGCTCAAAGGGATCATAAGATTATTCATGCTAGAAACTTCCGTGTGCAGCCACAAGCCATTATGGGCTCTGGCATAGTTGAGTAAGTTGTGGGAAACCTTTCCACGATAGGCTAGCAGATGTAGTGGAATTGTAGGTGTACCGGCCTATCTATCGGTTAAGGGGACCTCCTCGGAAAGACTGTGTCTCGATCATCCGTTTCTCAAACATCATGTAGTGCGAGAAAATCAGCGAAGGAGATCGAGTCTTGTGGGGAAAAGTGCGCAAACCTCTGCAGAGTGTACAAACTAATCATGATTAGCCGTGTCCCCGGTTATGGACATCTTGAGTATCTGGTACTTGAATTATTGATTTGATATCATCACATTACTTAATTAATTTGATTGGGTTGTCAACTTTTAATTGGGATTGAGTTGGGGTTACCTTCTCAATGTTTTCAACAAACTTTGTAGTTAAATAAAATATATTCCTTTGTTGTAGGGAAAAATTGGCTTTATGCAAATGTTAAACCTAGAGCCTCCACCAGCCAAATATGCATACAGAGATAGACAATTCTCATTATTATCCTATGGTGTGAATTTGCCAGTACATTCAATGTACTGACCTACATGGCTGCAATGTCTCATGTTGCAGGAATTCTTACGACGAGTAAGTGATACGTTAGGGTTACGCTGTCTACACTCAACTTTGCCGTTGGTGTTGTTGGGAACTCCACAACTTTGTTGTTACTTCCGCTATATGGATTGAGGTAATAGTATTTACGTTACTTTATACATGTGATTTACCTCTGTTATAAATCCTCGAGTACTGTGTGTATCAGCATACCGATCCAGGGATGACACTTAAGCAAAGAGAGTTCGATCCATTCGGGTCGGGTCACTACAAGATGGTATCAGAGCACATGTTGACTGTAGGACATGACCCCTAGAAACTGGCAAGCCCATAGGAAATATTTTCTCTAAACTTATTTTCAAAAAGGATCTCTTACCTCTCTTCTTTTCTAAACTTAATCAAATTTCCTTTTAGTTAGACTATACCCCTTTCCCCTTTTGACCACTCGAAGGTTCGACTGATGAGACCAATCCAAGAAGTACAAGATATCGGACAACTAAGACCACTTCGGAATGAAGAAGATTTTACCGAGCATTATAATAATGGAAACTACAACGGTTGAAGCCTCCGAAGACTAGGAGAATTTGAAGGCTCTGAAGAATTTCCAGATTGGTATGACCTAGGAAGACTACCCTTATGGAATTTGTCTGACTATTGAAGCTGTCAATACCCGAGATCAAGGTGTGTCGGAGAAAGACCAGAACATGGAGCATTAAAACCTAAAGTTTTTGTCAAGAAAACCCTAAGGCAGGAGATATCAACTATGGAATGATAGCTCATGGCAATGACAAGGGCAGAAACACTGCTATCCATGATGTTATCGCCCGCTTATGCTATTGTCGTCGTGCTGAGTTAAGCATGCATTTCGTCGGAAGGATTGGATGACAAAAGGGCTAATGGAGCACCTATCATCAAAAGATGAAGTTTTAACCTTAGCTGGTGTATCGCCAGGATCTAGAGTATTACATCAAATTTTTTTTAAGATGGACCTTCAGGAAGTCATATTTGACAAGGAAGCATTTAGTGAAGAACTCAGGACCCAGAAGCTGAAAGTAGCCAAGCTGGAGGAGCAAAACCTCGAAATACCAGAGATTCGTCAGGAACTGGAGGACAGTAGGACCATGGTTCATGCCAAGGAGGTTGAAACCCAAAAGTTTGGAACGCAACTCCAGAATATTAAAGGACGTCACGAGAGATTTCACGTCAACAGAAATGGCCTGGGAGAAGAACTAGAGTAAGATCAGCAAGCACGATCATAAGAAGACCAAACCCGTGTTATACCTACGTTAGATGCGACGATTGTGAGCTGTCATTTGTTTGATGTTTTTCCGACAGCCACAAAATAAAAATATGTTCCTTCAAAACTGTTGTTTGTATTGTGTGTATCCCTCTCTATCTCTCTTATCCCACCCCAAACCCTGGAACCAATAGAGGATGAATGGAGATGAACCCATATTTTCTGGACCAATGGCTCAATTGGAGACGGACCGATGGATTCAGAACATGGAAGATCACCTGAAGAATAACACTATAGCCGGAAAGGATATGGCCCAGCATGCTCTTCAGTGCTTTGAAAGAGGTGCTGCTACTTGGTGGAGGATGTACCAAACCATCAATGGATGGCAAGGAGTAACCACTTGGAAAGAATTTAAGTTGACTCTGCTAAAGTCTCGGCTTGTGTCCCAGAAGATGAAGCCTTATGGAAATGATATGAAGAAACCTTGTGCATGCAAGCTCTGTGGAGAAAATAGGACACAACCATAAAGAACACAAGGATGAATGCCCTCATTGTGAAGAAATTCACCCAGCTGAAGAATGCCCAACTAGGCAGATTACTTGTTTCTTGTGTGAAGGGACTACCCACTACCTTGCTCAGTGTCACATTTACCCCATGGTACAACGAACCATCCAGCAGAAGAAAGAAGCAATGAAAGGAGCCCTCATGGAAATTTTAGAAGAACCTGTGATGAAGGAAGAGGTGGAGGACACACCCGAAGAAGACCCAATTAAACTCTGCACCAAGTCATGCTATTCATGTGTAGAAGAAGGACACATATCCCAGAATTGTCCGAAGGAGGATCTAGTAGAATTCCCGACAGTGGAAGTAGAGTATGACCCACAAGAGATAGAAGCCCTGATTGGCACGGAAAAGTCTAGGAAGAGAAATAGATTGGACTCCAAGAACAACCAAATTTCTACAAAGAAGGACCTGAGTCATATCATATGTTTTAGGTGCAAAGATTCAGGACACTACTTTAGCGATTGCCCAAAAAGGAAGCCGAGGACCCAAGGAGGCTATGTAATCACTAGGAAACCACGAGACTTGTCAGAAGTAATATGTTTCTGCTGTAATGAAGCAGGGCACCTTGCCAGAGATTGTCCCAATGAGAAGGAGGCTTGTAATAAATAGTGGTGTCGAAAAAGAAATATAGTAGTAGTAGTGGGAACAATTCTTTTTAAACTCTGGTGTTGAGTTGAGGAATGTAATGGAAATGCAAGAGATTGTAGTAAATTCATGAAATTAATAAAGTTCATATGTCATGATTTCATAAGTTGAATTTTATGAGTTGTTACTCTATGAAGAAAGATTTTGACCATTTTCGAGGATATGAGAAATATGGTCTATGGAAGAATTTGTGCATTTCAAGGGTGGTAGTACCCTGTGAGGACCCTTGACCCATGGAAAAGATAATGATATTCCACGAAGTGGACTTCGGACAAAGTAAGTATGAGTTTTATCTCGATATGTGGGATACCCCAAGAATATGAAGGGATGAAGTACTATTGGATATAAAGGAAGTATAATGTTGGTAATAAGGAGCAATTATAACCCCAGTATGAGTTGAAGCTATAAACGTGAGGAGGTGAGCTCATGACCCACAGGCTCCATGACCTGCCAAGAAGCAAGCACACTCTTGCTGAAGGAAAAACCCTGGAAGAAGATACGACTTTATCAACAGACGATCTTATAGGAGTAACGCAAAACCTGAGAGATGCGAAGAAATGATAGATGTTCGTTTGGCTTGCAGAATCAATAGATTTATCCGAACTTGGTTCATCAACAAGAGAAAATTCTGCAATGCTTGTGAGGATGACCGAGTGTTAGAATGCGAGATTCGCTAAACCATGTACAAGGTAATGATTTGGGTGCGGGATGGATTGATCACCATACCGACTTACTCTAATTATTCGCCTTGCTATATGGGATGGTAAATCTGAGTGACTTACCCATAATAGAGAGAGACGACGATATCAAAACCTTGTTTAAACCTTAGAATGGTATGACAATTTTCCTTTGTACAAGGCAGCTGTTGCCAACCGTAGGTCATACGGTGAGAATAAAGCCCAGACCCATTTTTTGCAGGGACCCAGTCAAATTGTTTGATGACTACCATGAGATATCGATAGTTGTTTAGTATTGCCGCCAGACCTGTCAGCTAAAGAAGACCCAGTCTCCGAAGAACCTTAATTACCATGATGCAAGGAAACAAGGATTGAGGAAAAGGTTATGCCACTACCGGAAGAGCCCAGAGAAGGAAATTACCCTAAAGATCTGAGAAGATCGACACTGTCAACAATAAGGATGGAGTACATGAGTTTTGATGGAACCGTAACCATGCTTCTAAGGGTGGTAGCAACCCAGATCTTCGCGACAATCAACGGATTTTGAGGGACCCCGAACCTAACCTATTTCTTGCTAGCCTCTCCGAATCTCGAGGGCGAGATTCATTTTAAGGGTGGTAGGTTTGTAACATCCCAAAATTCGAAATTTTGGAATGTTCTATTAAATAAATAGTTTTGATTGTTTGCTTGATTGTGGTGTGGTTGCTTGTGTGAATTTGAGTGAAATTTGAAACTTTTTGAAAGTTGAATGAGAGGAAATAAAATGACTTTCCCAAAAATTTCACCTTGCATTTATGATCTCCTTGAATTCAAATCTATTTCATTACAAACCCTAGAGTGAAGATAACATGACTTCTTCTATTTTAAAAGGGGTTTCGAAAAGATTTGAATTTCATTTGAAAATATTGCAAATTGAGAAACTTTATGCAACTCAATGATTTTCATGAGAGAAGATAAAATGACTTCTTCAAATCGTATGAAATATGAGTTGGAAGTTTCAAAGAATCAAAATTTAAAGTCCCTTTGAAGGTATTTTGAAAACCATTTTCAATTTGGAGTTATTTGGGTTTTATTCAAATTATTTTTCTCCAAAAATAAAATATATGGAAATTAGGGTAAAATGATTCCCTTCAATAGAAAAATGGAGAGAAATAAATTTGAAATCATTTTGGTATTTTCAAAATGATTTTCTTTGGGTTTTATTGCAGCAGTAGCACTGTTTGCTTTATATAAATTTTTGTGTATTTTATTTGATGCTAGAAAAATGTTCACGTTGTAGAAAATCTTTTTCTGAAAATTCTGATATATAATATGCCTATATATCATTTTTATTATTTATTGTTTTATTTTTATTTTCTGTAAAATTCTTAAAAAAAAAACTTTTGGACCGAACTGGGCCGAAGGCCCAGCCGGCCCGAGCCGCCGCCGCCTTCCTTCCGTGCGGGAGCCGGACTCGCCGGAGTCCGAGCGCCAGCCGCCGCGCGCCCCGACCCCCTTCCCAAGCCGGCCCCGACCCCTCCCCTACTTATAAGGCGCCGCCCCCCCTCTTTTCCCTCACCAGCCGCCGCCGCCACCCCGTAGCAGCAGCAGCAGCAGTCAGCCGCCGCCGCCACAAGCGCCGCCACCGACGCCGCCTCCGGCGCGCCGCCCGCGCCGTGCCACCCCGACGCCCGCATCGCGCCGCCCCGCCCCGCAGCCGCCGTCGCACGCGGCTGAGCCCGATCCGCCGTTGACCGCCGCCGCCGCCGGTTTTCTCACCGAACCGGTATAACCGCCGTAAACCCGCCCGATCCGATTTTTTTCAGTTTTTCATTTTAGATCGGTTTATTTTTATTAGGTTAGATTAATTAGCGAACGTTCGTTCGTTTAGATCTGTTAGTGAACGTTTTTCGTTCGTTAGTCTCTGTTAGCGGACGTTCGTCTGATAGATTTTTCTTTTTCTGTTTTATTTTCGTCCAGGGACCTATCTACGAATAGTTTTCTTCCAGTTTAGTCCCTAATCTTTAAACCTCGCAACTTTTTGCTCGTTTATCCAAATCCAGTGAAACCAACGCCAAAATCTTCGTTATGATCCCTTCTGTCCAGATAACCAACTTAAACATATTTTTGAAAGTTTAAAATTTGATTTCAAACAGATTTGAATTCAAACTTCTTTTATTCATAACTTGAGTTTCGTAACTCCGATTTAATTGATTCTTTTTGCTAATTGAAGCTCTTGATCTAAACTTTCTCATAAGACCAAATCCACCCAATTTTGGGACTATTAGAAATTGTTTTCTGTTACAAGATTTAAATGTTTGTTTTCGAAGTTTTCCGAGATCTTTTCTTCGATTCTTTTGCATGAGTGCTTATGTATGCAATTGTTTGCTTACGATAGATTGAACGGAGTGTGACGAGTAGAACTATCAGGAATTATGAGTGCGAAGGATCTTCATCAACAGTACAGGCAAGTTCACACTTTGATCATACTCTTTTATACCCAGTTTTACTTGCATTAGTTTCACCCTCAAATATTGCATGGGTAGGGTTGGGAATATGTGGGTGTTGCTATGTAGTTGATGAGGTAGGAACCTATTACCTTTTTGATTCACCCCAGGAATATACGTTATGCTCATATTGCTTAGCCATGCTCGTAGACGGGATTGGTATGTGAGAATCATGCAAGTTGTGAGAGATAATAACTAAGGGAAACTTAAGGTGGCTACTTTAATACACATCTGGGTGGAATGGTTGGGGCACCCTGGGGATACCAGTGGCTTGCCCGGACACCTGGGGAATCCAGTGTTGTCCTAGGAGATCTCGGGGTATCCGTGTGATCATCCTATGGAATGCCACCCAGGCTCAAAGGGATCATAAGATTATTCATGCTAGAAACTTCCATGTGAAGCCACAAGCCATTATGGGCTCTGGCATAGTTGAGTAAGTTGTGGGAAACCTTTCCATGTTAGGCTAGCAGATGTAGGGGAATTGTAGGTGTACCGGCCTATCTATCAGTTAAGGGGACCTCCTCGGAAAGACTGTGTCTCGATCATCCATGTCTCAAACATCATGTAGTGCGAGAAAATCAGTGGAGGAGATCGAGTCTTGTGGGGAAAAGTGCGCAAACCTCTGCAGAGTGTACAAACTAATCATGATTAGCCGTGTCCCCGGTTATGGACATCTTGAGTATCTGGTACTTGAATTATTGATTTGATCTCATCACATTACTTAATTAATTTGATTGGGTTGTCAACTTTTAATTGGGATTGAGTTGGGGTTACCTTCTCAATGTTTTCAACAAACTTTGTAGTTAAATAAAATATATCCCTTTGTTGTAGGGAAAATTTGGCTTTATGCAAATGTTAAACCTAGAGCCTCCACCGGCCAAATATGCATATAGAGATAGACAATTCTCATTATTATCCTATGGTGTGAATTTGCTAGTACATTCAATGTACTGACCTACATGGCTGCAACGTCTCATGTTGCAGGAATTCTTACGACGAGTAAGTGATACGTTAGGGTTTTGCTGTCTACACTCAACTTTGCCGTTGGTGTTGTTGGGAACTCCACAAATTTGTTGGTACTTCTGCTATATGGATTGAGGTAATAGTATTTACGTTACTTTATACATGTGATTTACCTTTATTATAAATCCTCGAGTACTGTGTGTGTCAGCATACCGATCCAGGGATGACACTTAAGCACAGAGACTTCGATCCATTCGGGTCGGGTTGCTACATAGGTATGAAGATACCGACAATCGAATCTCGGGCAAGTAACATACCGATAGACAAAGGGAATTACATATGTTGTCATAAGGTTCGACCAATAAAGATCTTCGTAGAATATGTAGGAACCAATACGGGCATTCAGGTTCCGCTATTGGTTATTGACCGGAGAGGTGTCTCGGTCATGTCTACGTAATTCTTGAACCCAATGGGTCCGCACGCTTAACGTTCGTTGACGATATATTGTTGTATGAGTTATATGGTTTGGTGACCGAATATTGTTCGGAGTCCCAGATGAGAACACGGACATGACGAGGAGCTCCGGAATGGTCCGGAGGTAAAGATTGATATATAGGACGATGATGTTTGGACACCGGAAGAGTTTTGGGAGGTACCGGGTAATCATCGGATCACCGGAAGGTGTTCAGGGAAGCCCCGGGAGGTATATGGGCCATATGGGCCAAGTAAGAGGAGCACACCAGCCCACAAGGGGCTGGCGCGTCCCTTCTATGGCAGCCGTCCAAGAGGAGAAAAGGAAGGAGGGGGATTCGGCCTCCCCCTGCCTTCCTCTCCTTCCCCTTCCTTTCCCCCTTGGGCAAATATGGTAAGGAAGGGGCGTCTAGGGCAGGAGCCCAAGGAGGATTCGGCCTTCCTTGGAGGCGCCTCCTAGCTGCCTCCCCTCTCCCTCCCCACCTATATATATGAGGGAGGGGCGCCACACAAGATGACGACAATTCTTAGCCGTGTGCGGCGCCCCTCTCCACAGTTTCGTCCCTCGGTCATATTTTCGGAGTGCTTAGGCGAAGCCCTGTAGAGATAGCATCACCACCACCATCACCACGCCATCGTGCTGCCGGAACTCATCTACTACTTCGCCCATCTTGCTGGATCAAGAAGGCGAGGACGTCACCGAGCTGAACGTGTGCTGAACACAGAGGTGCCGTAGGTTCGGTACTTGATCGGTTGGATCGCGAAGAAGTTCGACTACATCAACCGCGTTAATAAACGCTTCTGCTTATGGTCTACGAGGGTACATAGACACACTCTCCCCTCTCATGGCTATGCATCTCCATGGATAGATATTGCGTGTGCGTAGAATTTTTTTTGTTTTCCATGCAACGTTCCCCAACAAAAACTTACTACAGCAATGAGGCCATGAAGTGATATTACCACTAGGCAAAGCTAGAAGCCATTCTTTACCTTTTCCTCATAAGGAGAAAGGAAATAGATTCAACTTCAAAGCGTCAGGGTCATAGTCCCTTATGCGTGTCATGTTACACAATTGAGAAAAATTATGCAAATGCATACCGACATCTTCAGAAGGAGAGCCTCTGAATTGGTCCTATTGAACCATAGAGACCAAGTTTGGCTTAATATCATATTCCATTGCAGCAACATCAGGTTGTGCAATTGGTTCACACATAAAACTGTTGCTATGAGTAGCGAAGATCCCAAGGTTATGAGCCATAATATTTTTTGGGGGGTTTTCTAGTGAAAACATTTACAAAAAAATTTAAATGGGAACTAGAATAAAAACTAGAAACGAAAACTGAAATAAAGACTCTAACACAATGTCTAGCACAAAAATTCTCCCCGACAACGGAGCCAGAAAAAGGTCTTGATGATTCCCTTTAGTGATCCGGTTAAGGAGCAGAAATGATTCTCATATTTTTCCACAGAGGTGACACTGAGTTATCGAACCAATGAGAGGAAGCGCACCTTTAAGACAAGGGTTTCTACCAAGCCTTTGCAAGAGTATTAAATTCCAATTTTTACATCAGATCATTATAAGTTGCAATGGAAGACACTTATAATAAAAATAGGCATGGGTGTGAGGACTTCATTCTTACAAACATATATTTGCAAACGGGATCATTATGATATTAATTTGCGCCCCGCAAGACACCCATCAAGATGTGCTTGCAACATATCGAAGTGGGGGACGTGTCCCAAGTATGTCTTGACTAGAACACGCGCTGCATCAAGAGCCGGTTTTCCAACTAAAGGCCCTATCCGTCACACGGGGTTGCCGCGGTAATTTAGAAAAAAGCTGACAAAAGCATTATGCATTTAATGACTACGCCTTGTATCCCCAGAGATAGGATCTGTGCAGTACTTGTCTTTCTGTCATTGGTTTTCAGAATAACACATCATGGTCTCCCTGCCCTTAGCCTCTCCATGGCTCAATCTCTGTGATCCTGGGTACCTGTAGGGACGAAGAACGCAGATGAGACAAGAGACAACTACGAAGCCATTTTATTTCACACATATGTGGCATTAGTTCAAAGTACTTCCACAGGTCCCTCCAACAAATATATAGGGTTGTAGGGCTATGCCTCAACCCATGGGCTTTCCCAACTACCCATACATGGCGATCAGATCGCAAGAAGAAACCATTGAAGAACACATCATGAAGATTGATTGACAATATGTCTTACAATAATTGTCGGATGCGATACACGGTTACAAAGTATGGCTACTTGGGGATGAATGTTGCGGTGATGGTGAAGATGGAGGATATGACTATGAAAATGGAAATGGTGGCGGCTAGGGTTTCTGGTGCCGAAGATGGAGGTTTGGCGAATGCTTTGATTCGATTCTAGTGCTGACCCCATTGTAGAAGTTGGATGGATTGACCATACGGCGCCATGGGGATGCCATACGACTGCTCATACGAGTATGTGCGGTCGTATGGATGGGCATCTTGTGCTCTGCTGTACTTCCTGTGCCTCCCACTTGATCCTTCATACCTCCCATTTGCTCATTTCCATGTATGCACTTGATTTTGTCCATATATATAGGCCATTTTCCCATGGAAAAAAAATTAAAGAGAGGATTTGGAAATCCATTGCATTCATTAGTTACTAATAGTAATATAGGAGCGGATATCCGGGTTTTATGAAATAAACCAGTCTAATCTCAGGTGTGATAAGCGTAAAAATAACACATGGAGATCGAGCCCTGAATAAGCTAATGGCCGGGAGAACATGAAGCGTTATTTTGAACACCAGTGATAGAAAGGTTTAGTACAGTAGCATGAATACAATATCTAGGGATACATTAGGTGTAGTTATTAAATGCCCAATGCTTTTGTCTGATTTTATCTTAATTACCGAGGCAATTCTGCGTGACGAATAGGGCCTTCGTTTGGACAATAAACTCTTGATGCAGGGCGCATTATGGTCAAGATGTAATTTGGACACATCCCCCACTTCTATATGTTGCAAACACATCTTAACGGGTGTCTTCCAGGGAACAAATTATTATCACAATGATCGTGAAGACAAATATATGGTATTAAAAATCAAGTCCTCATAGCCATGCCTATTTTTATTTATAAGTATTAGCAACAGAATTGATTACAATCAGGTCTAAAAATTGGAATTTAATACTCCTACAAAAGCTTGGTAGAAACCCTTGTCCAAAGCTCACGTCCTCTCATGGGTTCGATAACTCAGGGTCACCTCTGGCGAAAAAGACGAGAATACTTTCTGCTATTCATTACCGAATCACTAAAGGGACTCATCAAACCTTTTCCTGGCCCCATTGCCGGGAGGAATTGTGTTGCTAGTCATTGTGTTAGAGTTTTTATTAGAGTCTTTGTTTATTTTTATTTTAAGTTTTGTCCTTGTTCTAGTTTTATTTTTTGTTCCAAGTGTTGCCACTAGAAAACCCACAAAAAACAAAATCCCAGATTTTTCGGATGTCTCCGAAGCCATTTTCGAGACCCCCTAAAACTTTCCATATATAGAATCGGACTTTCCTTAATCATGTTATACCTTCCTAGAATTCCAGGAACCCTTCTGAAACCATCTGAAACACTTTCAGAACTCTCCCATACTCACTCTTTTAACTCATTTCTCATTTCTTTGGTAATAATGACTACTAGTTGATAAATGTGTGACCCTACAGGTTCTGAAATGAGCAGACATGACCCGAAACCCTTTCCAATCAATAATTAATAGTGGGATCTGGACACCATTTTGAACTCCCGCATATGCACGAAGTTCTCAAGCGAACCTTATTCTAAATACCATTCCCTTTGCTTCACAATACGTTTACAAAACCTGAGATGAGATAATTAGCATCCTCATGATCAACTCCTTCATCACTATACTGGCTATCCTCATTATCGGTTTTGTTCTCTTTACTCACTAGTGGAAAAAAGCCTAGCTATGGCATGGTAAAAAGTGCCTTGCTGGCGTAGAGACCCAACGCCACCAATATGGCGCCAGTGAAAACAGTTTAGTGGTGGCGTTGGCAGACACGTCAGCAGTATTTTAGTACTGATGGCGTCCACCTAGCTAACGTCAGCAATATATTATTTTATCTATGGCGTTTATTGTGAGGCAACGCCAGCAATTTATATTTTTCAGCAATAAAAAAATATACCCAGCGATTAGTATATGTGCAGCCATTTAAACTTCTAGTGGTAAGTCTCAAATCCACAAAATATATCCAGCTATTACTACAGTTTTCAGTAACTAGCTTGCTACTACCTACAAGCAAAAGTTATCCGGTGTCTAGCTCTATATACAAGCAAAAGTATCGTCATCGATCTCACGCAACTTGTTATCCGCACGCTAACTAGCTACGATGAAGAATGATCCTCATCTCACACAACTTGTTCCTGTTGCTCTCTCCCTCCTTCCTGAAATAGACTTTGCGGGTCTTCAGCTCCTCCCTCTCAGCCTTCAGGAGCCGTATCTCCTTCTTCATAGACTCGATCTCGGTGACCAGTATTTGCTTCTGGTCGATGAGCTTCAATTTCTTATCGCAGAGATCGGAGATCTCGTCGATCATATCGTCCTTCTCTTTCTTCAGGGAGTTATTCAACTCGTTAGGTGCCTTCATTGTACTCTCCTTTGACGCGACAAGCTCACGGCTGAGCATGTCCACGTCACGTACCGGTAGCTGCTGCTAGACCGGTTCTGGAGATGGGTCTCGTACATACTCCTGGCAAGTCAAATATTTGAAATCATCGACAAAGAATGGTTAGATGATATATGTATATATGCATGTGTTTGCAATGCTCATGGATGTTTTTGTAATCTTACCTGGTTGGTGCTCATTTCGCCTTTGTCAACTTCATCATAGTCCACGAAGTTGCACGAGGACTGGTAGTGGCTGTTCCAGCTAGTCATGGCTGGAACTTCAAAATAATGACAAGTAAGTTGCATCCATGCCCATCTTTGCTATGTGTTGCAAGTTGGAAAATGATTTGTAAGTTGATAATATTGCCTTGCTGATCAAACAAGAATAACAAATAAGTTGATAATAATGCCAATCAAAGTATGGCAAGTATGGCAGGTGATCTAATGCCAATCATAACAATAATAACAAGCAAGTTGATAATAATGCCAATCAAACTATGGCAAGTGATCTAATACACTTACACAAATTCTACAACCTAACTGATTGTAACACCCTGGATTTTGCCCATTTTCTTTTTCTTTTGATTTTGGTCCGGATTCGCTTTTTGTGGCTTAGTAGTCTTGCAACCTGGAGGGATCACCCTTCATTCTTCTTCCCGAGTGGCTTGCCAACCTCAAAACCATCCCAAGACCATGTCATTTCCATCTTGGACCAATCCCAATATTCTTTTTCTTGGGAATATTCCTTTTTCTATTAAAGGAATAACCCCGTTTGCTCTGAGTTGTGAAGCAACTCACATTTCCATCATTCCCAAAATTCCCAAATAATTCCCAAAAATTGTTTGGGTCATATCTCCCACAAATATGTCAAACTATTCCTTGCCATTCCCAAAAATATTTCACAAATATTCCTTTTCCGATTCTGCCCTATCTGTCAGATTGAGAAGCAAGTACCCTTTATATTTGATTGATTGCTCTCAAACTTTTTGTGCACTCTTTCCAACCCATATCATTGCCACATGCCAAAGTTCAACTTTATTTGGATAATAAATCTCTCCTGGCTAATTTCCAAAGTTTCTGGGCAAACGGAATCTTTGTGAAGAAAGTGCTAGCTAGGAGTATCCAAATGAGTTGAAATTTTGCAAGCATCTTAATATTCCAAAATCATGAATCTCCACAAAATTTCAACCCTATCCAAGCATCTATGAGAGAACAGCATCAAATCTTGGTTTCTGGTCATATTTTCCTGTTGTGAAGCAACTATATTTTATATTGCTTCATAATTGCTGAAAATTTACCAGAGCCTTCTCCTACCCATATTATCACCTCTCCACCAAATTTGGGCTCATTTCATTTCACCAGTAATTTCCTAGAATTTTTCAAAGATTCTGTCCAGTGGGGTGCTGTGTGAAGGAAGTACCATTTTGGTTTATCCAAATGGTATGAAATTTATACAGTACCTTCATATGACCATATCAATCATCTCCTCCAAATTTCAGCCCAATCCCATGTGATGTGTGAGTGCTACTTCAAGATTGGCAAATCTGGTCAGTGAGGCCCTTTGAACAGCAAGTGCTATGTATCTTCATCCAATTGAGCTGCAAATCTGCAGACATGATCATCTTAGCATTTTATCACCCCATGCCAAATATCAGAGTCTAGATCCTGCTCGATCTTCCCCAGCCCACTCCAAACACCTTGCTGTTCTGGATAGACCTGCTATCTGTGGTCACCTCAAGCCTCTCTGTGCCTGTCTCTTTCCTCCTTGACCTCTTCTTACGAGTGACCGACCGAGTTGACATGGTGGAGTTGACTTGGACGCGTGGCAAGGCCAAGTTCACGTGGTGACCGCCGCCCTGGCGAGCAGTGGTCATGAGTTGCGTCGTTTCTTATCGGGGCCCCTCTCCTCCTTGTCGTTCCCGCGCGAACGATCATGTCCAACAGAGCCCTCTCGCCGTCCTCTTCTCCCTGGACCCCTCTCCCCCCCCCCTCTCCCGTCACTTCCTGCGCAGGGCACAGCCGCGCCCGTAACATGGCCGCCCCTGTCGCCGACGAGACCGGTCGATGGAGCCCTCCCGAACCTCCCCGGCCGCGCCTGAACCCTCTCCGCCCTCTGTGAAGCTCGCTGATGCTTCTCCTCCCCTCCAGGCGAGCTCCCGAAGCATCGGGACGCCCGTGCACGTGGCACCGTGGTCGTGCCCGGACCTCCTCGTCACTCGCCTATTTATAGGCTGCCACGAGCCCTCCCAAGCTCACCATCAGCCTCCCCTAGTTCCTAGGACCCCGAGCCGGAGAACCTCTCTCCGACCACCATCATCGTCATGGCCGCCGCACGGCCTCGGCTAAATTTGTCCATCCCCAGCCCCCGTAGCTCCACCGAACCACCATAGCCAACCACCACCATCACCTAGACCCTCCCCGCAGCTCGCCGCCCTCCTCTCAGTAGCCGCAGCGCCGTGCCCGAGGTCGCAGTGGCCGCCGCCCGCCGCGGCCAAGGCCTCGCTGGCCCCGCTGCCTCCCGGCGAGGGCAAAGCCCACTGGCGGGTGCGCCTCTCCACGCTGGTCACTCCGGTGGCCGGGGCTCCGCCGGAGGTGGCCGGAGCCGCCGGGACGAGCGCCGGCGCGCGCGGCTCCTCTGTTCTGCGAGCAAGCGCGAGGAGGGAGATGGTCCTGCCAGCGGGGCCCCCTCGTCAGTGTCTCCTCCCTCCCTCCGTTTTTTTAAATGGAGCCGTAGCAAGGTGGGCCGGCCCAAGTGGAGCAGTAGCGCCTGCGCGGCTCGGCCGGTGTCCAGGCACTGTTCTCTTTCAGCCCAGTTCAGCTCAGGCGCACAGTGCATTTTAATCTTTTTCCAGAAAAAAACTACTGAGGACCCAGAAGTAAATATTTATTTTACAGAAAGGTCCTTCTGCAGTCAAACTATCACATCTTTTCACTCACAACTCCGATCGTGGTGATTCCAAAGCCCACTTCTTCGTCTCGCCGAGCCCGTTCCGATGGAGTCAATTCCATAATGTGTTGACACAGTGAAAATGACCATTTTGCCCTTGCCATAAACAGCCCCTCCGGGAGAGAACTGTTTCCGGCAACTCCTTCCGCGACCTTTCCGCACTCCTTTCCGATGATTCCTTCACCCCCAGGCAAGCCACAACTCTCATCTGCATCATCGCATTGCAATGTCATAGTTTGACTATTTGCTTTATCAGCAAGTATGAGTATCTGTGAAATGAATTGGATTATGCAATGATCGAGTTAATTCTCGGATAGGTGACTACCATGTTGAGTACCGGATTATTAGTGACTAGTAGCTTACCCACTTGTTGATATTGTGATGTTGAGATCACTGTCTATGATTATTTTGGAGTTCATCCGGCAGTTCGTAGAGATGAATTAGTAGCAGTGGCTTAAGCATACTGGTTATCGGAGTGTCAGCCATGACGGAAATATTATTCGGGGATTAGATATTTCATGGTTGATCTTGAGTCACCTGTCCGGACTTATCTGTGCAGCCACATTTGCCGGTATGGGACGGCCTTGACTTGGTTTGATCGCGTGCTCTTTCACCGGTACCGCCCGACAGGGAAGGTTATGCGTGCGCGCTACCCTGGCCCGGTAGGCGGCGATAACCTTGTGAGCCTAGTTGAGTTATTTGCCGGCGTCCCCGTTTGGGACAGTTAGTTTGGCCACGACGGTGGCTGGTGTCTTGAGGACACGGGGCCACCCAGAGCTTGACTCCAAGAGGGAGTGTGATGGCTGGTGGTACGATGGAAGAGTCACGGGTCAGACAGGTTTCGTCGGAACGTCGTTGGTCCACCCGAATGGGAGTACGAGGCCATGAGTTCCGTGGTGTGGGTAAAGTGTACAACCTCTGCAGAGTGTAAAATCTATTCGAATAGCCGTGTCCACGGTATTGGACAGTCCGTCCAGACCTCACTAGGTGGTCAACCATGGTAGTGATGATAATGATGGAAGAACTCGTCGTATGATCAGAAGTACTCGGTGGATTATGAGTATTCTGAGGGTTGTGATGCAACCCGGAAGAGAGTAAGTTTGTCAGACTTGTGGTGCAGATGGAATCAGGTATTTGATATGTTAGCCATGGAATGGCTATGAGATGAGTGGTCGGATGACCACATGATTTGGATTGGACTTGGTACAGGTTCGGATTGGAGCCTGAGATTATTTGAAGTATGGATTTAATACACTTTACCTTACTGCAGTCATTTCAGTAGCTACCTTGCTAGATAACCATGCTGGTTAATTTTGGATTGCTATGATGTTGTCTCGCTTTAATGCTGATGTTTGCTGTGAGCTTGCGAGTACATTCAAAGTACTCACCTGGCGTGTCATGCCAGTTTGCAGGTCATGCCGTGATTGCTTGCTTGCCGAGGATCTTGTGCTTGCGATCTAGGATACGCGTTCTAGCCAGAGTCCCTGCGGAGTGGAGTCCATCACCGTCGTCGTTGTTCCGCTGCCGAGAAAGTTACTCCGCTGTTAGCATAGAGCTACCCCGGGCAGGCATTGTGTTGCCGTGCCGATGTAATCCTTGTACCGTTGTAACCATATCTATTGCAATAAAGAGCTGATTTGTTCTATGCCAACAGTGCCGTATTCCAGAAGACTCGTTCTTGGGCTGGAATACGGGGCGTTCCGGTTTACTCTGAGTCGGGGTGCCACAGGAGTTGGTATCAGAGCAGGTCTGGCTATAGGACGCGCGGTCTAGGTGCGAGCGTTAGTACCCGGTAGTTTAGGACCCGGTTGGTTTGCTGCACTTGTTTGTTGCATTTGTTTGTGCATAGGATGCATATAGACTAGATATCTTGTCACCAACGATGGATCTGGCGAGTGTGGGTGGCATTGGTTTTGATTCACTACCTGCGCTCTCCAGTTTGCATATTTGTTCCTTGGTGTGGTGTCATCTTCGTCCCAGCGGAGTGATGCCAAGGTGCTTGGTGGTGGCGATCACTAGCAAGATTGATGCACCGGTACCACACCAATATATTCCCTTCCAACTCCCCTATCGTTTCGGTGATAAACAAGTTCTATCCCGGATCATGCCATTCCTCTAGCCGCTTCGACAACCCTTACTGATCCTTGTTATCAGAAAAGGGCAATGCCTGCAAGCCTTTCTCTCCACCACTATCTTATTCCGTCAACTATTCTTTGGACGTGTACGGTTTTCTTCCGTACGCTTGATGACGATGTGGTCGTGACCTCGTGCTCCGACCCCCGATCACCAAGTTCGTCCTCGCCACCGGTTCCATCCGTGTTAAGCCCATGTTTGGTGTAGCCTTGTTTACACCAATTTTCTTCCACACATTGATTCACTTTCGTGCACAGCGCCACAGCATGTTAGACCATAATACCGGAGTTCTTGCGAGATTTGTGTGCTTAACTAGGAATGCATATTATTGCCGTGAATAGCTTTAGAATGTGATATTGCTTGTGTGTGTGATCTTGCTGCTTTGTGTGCTTTTGTTTAGTCGTTTCTTTTGTTGTGTTTGGGCCCTTTGTGTTACCTTATTTTCCCCTTATGGAAGTTGCTCACCGACCCTGAACCCAAAGAAATCAGTGAAGAGACAGCCATTTGGAAGCACAGCTCAGCAATATGGAATCTTCAGCAGACTGTGTTATATCAGGAATATCGAGCCTGAATATAAATGATATCCTAGCCGGATTAATTATCAACATCTAGTATACATCAGTGCAACTTTCACAACAGCAATGATCACATCAGCAAGAAGGCAAATTGTGTACATGATCCACAGTGCATTCTGTGCCGAAGGTATGATTCATATATACAAGGTTTAAGTCTGCTATGAGTACAATTTGAACCCTGCTATGTCTTGGAAGCAAGCCATAATGTGCTATGAACTTAGAGTTCAGCAAGAAGGATAGCCGAATACCCTGTTGCATACAACAAGTAACCGACAGCAGAAACGGTAAGGTATATACATAATAGTGAGCTGTATGGGACACGGATGAACCCTTGCCTGTCTTTCTTTGGTGACGGCACCACGCCTGTGTTCTGAGCTATTTCCAGCCGTCCGGGGTGGATGCCGATTTTTATTTCTCTTGTCAACAACTGTCCGTGTCTGAGCTGCTTTTCGGCCGTCTCGGGCAGCTGTTGAATTTCTCTTCGTAGCACTGACCCTATGCTCTGAGCTGTTTTTTTCGGCCGTCTTAGGGAGTTGCTACTTTCTTCTTATCGACACCGTCTCATGCTCTGAGCTGCTTTTCAGCCGTCTTGAGTCGGGGTTGAGTTACTCCAGTAAATGTCCCAGATCTGAGTTGTAAAGACCGTTCTGGTGGCTACTAGTTTATTTGCCGGTTTTATTCAAGGGTTCAGACGATCGTTACCCTACAGCTACAACTTGTAAAGTAACATGCCTGCCGGAATGTCGCACCCGATAATACCTATGGTCATCCGGAGAATCAAAGAACACATCAGGCCAAGTGCTTTCAGCAAAGGATTCAGGCGAGAGAACCATAATGAAGGAGCAAGGTTGTCCAAACAGGTATGATAATAGTTGCAAGATCAACATGGTACAGATACTCCGGACAGTCTGGCTCGATACCAATCACCATGGGTACACACCCATGGGGTTTATTCCGTTTGCAAGGACCCCATATCGAGACAACCCGCCCAGTCAACAAGATATGCTCAGAATTGTCAGAGGAAGGCAACCAAGCTAGTCAGGTCAGCCGAAAGATTAACTCAGCAATTCAAATTCAGCAACTATGTTAAGGTACTACACGGCCTACCATCCATATAGGAATACCGATAGACTGTGTGGTCAGAAGGATGAACAACAGTCTCGAAGCATGTGTCCTCACATATGGGAATCGGTTAAAGACTAACCTGCCATGAACAAGACTCTGCTGCCAGGACCATTGTCAGTCAAGTTTATGGATAATATCACTATAAGACCGTACACCTTTATGCTGGTCACGACAGGTGACAAACAAATATTTGGTAGAAGCGCTATGCCCGAGACAGTGAAGATACCCAAGATGACCCAGCAATCCGTGCGAGAAGTCAGATTCCGCCAAGAGAACGGTACAAATTATAGTATTGTTTTAAGCCTGGAGGACACACAACCATTTGGAGACACCCAATGCAGTGAGTAAAAGATTTTGTGTCCACCAAGATAATTTGTTCACAACTCAGTGAATGGTCGTTCATATTGGACCTCGTCACGACACGTCCATGGGGAACCATCCTTGGACTTATGAATAGGGCACATAGTTTGGCCAAGAAAATTTATTGCCTCGGACAAGATAGCAGACATAAAAGGATTGGAGTCAGAGTAACCTATGAGTTAAGATTTGCCAGAAAAAGGATCCAGTGAAGCAACCCACCCCGAAGCAAGGCAGTCAGACATATGAAATTCAGTGGGAACATTATACAAAGGTAAAAAGGAAGCCCGAGTTGGAAACAGTTTCCTCAAGTGGAAATATTCATGTCTGATCCCTGAGCAACCAAATCTCGAGGACGAGATTTCTTTAAGGGGGGTAGGTTTGTAACACCCTGGATTTTGCCCATTTTCTTTTTCTTTTGATTTTGCTCCGGATTCGCTTTTTGTGGCTTAGTAGTCTTGCAACCTGGAGGGATCACCCTTCATTCTTCTTCCCAAGTGGCTTGCCAACCTCAAAACCATCCCAAGACCATGTCATTTCCATCTTGCACCAATCCCAATATTCTTTTTCTTGGGAATATTCCTTTTTCTATTAAAGGAATAACCCCGTTTGCTCTGAGTTGTGAAGCAACTCACATTTCCATCATTCCCAAAATTCCCAAATAATTCCCAAAAATTGTTTGGGTCATATCTCCCACAAATATGTCAAACTATTCCTTGCCATTCCCAAAAATATTTCACAAATATTCCTTTTCCGATTCTGCCCTATCTGTCAGATTGAGAAGCAAGTACCCTTTATATTTGATTGATTGCTCTCAAACTTTTTGTGCACTCTTTCCAACCCATATCATTGCCACATGCCAAAGTTCAACTTTATTTGGATAATAAATCTCTCCTTGCTAATTTCCAAAGTTTCTGGGCAACCGGAATCTTTGTGAAGAAAGTGCTAGCTAGGAGTATCCAAATGAGTTGAAATTTTGCAAGCATCTTCATATTCCAAAATCATGAATCTCCACCAAATTTCAACCCTATCCAAGCATCTATGAGAGAACAGCATCAAATCTTGGTTTCTGGTCATATTTTCCTGTTGTGAAGCAACTATATTTTATATTGCTTCATAATTGCTGAAAATTTACCAGAGCCATCTCCTACCCATATTATCACCTCTCCACCAAATTTGGGCTCATTTCATTTCACCAGTAATTTCCTAGATTTTTTCAAAGATTCTGTCCAGTGGGGTGCTGTGTGAAGGAAGTACCATTTTGGTTTATCCAAATGGTATGAAATTTATACAGTACCTTCATATGACCATATCAATCATCTCCTCCAAATTTCAGCCCAATCCCATGTGATGTGTGAGTGCTACTTCAAGATTGGCAAATCTGGTCAGTGAGGCCCTTTGAACAGCAAGTGCTATGTATCTTCATCCAATTGAGCTGCAAATCTGCAGACATGATCATCTTAGCATTTTATCACCCCATGCCAAATATCAGAGTCTAGATCCTGCTCGATCTTCCCCAGCCCACTCCAAACACCTTGCTGTTCTGGATAGACCTGCTATCTGTGGTCACCTCAAGCCTCTCTGTGCCTGTCTATTTCCTCCTTGACCTCTTCCTACGAGTGACCGACCGAGTTGACATGTTGGAGTTGACTTGGACGCGTGGCAAGGGCAAGTTCACGTGGTGACCGCCGCCCTGGCGAGCAGTGGTCATGAGTTGCGTCGTTTCTTGTCGGGGCCCCTCTCCTCCTTGTCGTTCCCGCGCGAACGATCATGTCCAACAGAGCCCTCTCGCCGTCCTCTTCTCCCTGGACCCCTCCCCCCCCCTCTCCCGTCTCTTCCTGCGCAGTGCACAGCCGCGCCCGTAACATGGCCGCCCCTGTCGCCGACGAGACCGGTTGATGGAGCCCTCTCGAACCTCCCCGGCCGCGCCTGAACCCTCTCCGCCCTCTGTGAAGCTCGCTGATGCTTCTCCTCCCCTCCAGGCGAGCTCCCGAAGCATCGGGACGCCCGTGCACGTGGCACCGTGGTCGTGCCCGGACCTCCTCGTCACTCGCCTATTTATAGGCTGCCTCGAGCCCTCCCAAGCTCACAATCGGCCTCCCCTAGTTCCCAGGACCCCGCCCCACTTCTTCCCCGAGCCGAAGAACCTCTCTCCGACCACCATCATCGTCATGGCCGCCGCACGGCCTCGGCTAAATTCGTCCATCCCCAGCCCCCGTAGCTCCACCGAACCACCATAGCCAACCACCACCATCACCTAGACCCTCCCCGCAGCCCGCCGCCCTCCTCTCAGTAGCCGCAGCACCGTGCCCGAGGTCGCAGTGGCCGCCGCCCGCCGCGGCCAAGGCCTCGCTGGCCCCGCTGCCTCCCGGCGAGGGCAAAGCCCACTGGCGGGTGCGCCTCTCCACGCTGGTCACTCCGGTGGCCGGGGCTCCGCCGGAGGTGGCCGGAGCCGCCGGGACGAGCGCCGGCGCGCGCGCCTCCTCTGTTCTGCAAGCAAGCGTGAGGAGGGAGATGGTCCTGCCAGCGGGGCCCCCTCGTCAGTGTCTCCTCCCTCCCTCCGTTTTTTTAAATGGAGCCGTAGCAAGGTGGGCCGGCCCAAGTGGAGCAGTAGCGCCTGCGCGGCTCGGCCGGTGTCCAGGCACTGTTCTCTTTCGGCCCAGTTCAGCTCAGGCGCACAGTGCATTTTAATCTTTTTCCAGAAAAAAACTATTGAGGACCCAGAAGTAAATATTTATTTTACAGAAAGGTCCTTCTGCAGTCAAACTATCACATCTTTTCACTCACAACTCCGATCGTGGTGATTCCAAAGCCCACTTCTTCGTCTCGCCGAGCCCGTTCCGGTGGAGTCATTTTCATAATGTGTTGACACAGTGAAAATGACCATTTTGCCCTTGCCATAAACAGCCCCTCCGAGAGAGAACTGTTTCCGGCAACTCCTTCCGCGACCTTTCCGCACTCCTTTCCGATGATTCCTTCACCCCCAGGCAAGCCACAACTCTCATCTGCATCATCACATTGCAATGTCATAGTTTGACTATTTGCTTTATCAGCAAGTATGAGTATCTGTGAAATGAATTGGATTATGCAATGATCGAGTTAATTCTCGGATAGGTGACTACCATGTTGAGTACCGGATTATTAGTGACTAGTAGCTTACCCACTTGTTGATATTGTGATGTTGAGATCACTGTCTATGATTATTTTGGAGTTCATCCGGCAGTTCGTAGAGATGAATTAGTAGCAGTGGCTTAAGCATACTGGTTATCGGAGTGTCAGCCATGACGAAAATATTATTCGGGGATTAGATATTTCATGGTTGATCTTGAGTCACCTGTCCGGACTTATCCGTGCAGCCACATTTGCCGGTATGGGACGGCCTTGACTTGGTCTGATCGCGTGCTCTTTCACCGGTACCGCCCGACAGGGAAGGTTATGCGTGCGCGCTACCCTGGCCTGGTAGGCGGCGATAACCTTATGAGCCCAGTTGAGTTATTTGCTGGCGTCCCCGTTTGGGAAAGTTAGTTTGGCCACGACAGTGGCAGGTGTCTTGAGGACACGGGGCCACCCAGGGCTTGACTCCAAGAGGGAGTGTGATGGCTGGTGGTACGATGGAAGAGTCATGGGTCAGACAGGTTTCGTCGGAACGTCGTTGGTCCACCCGAATGGGAGTACGAGGTCATGAGTTCCGTGGTGTGGGTAAAGTGTACAACCTCTGCAGAGTGTAAAATCTATTCGAATAGCCGTGTCCACGGTATTGGACAGTCCGTCCAGACCTCACTAGGTGGTCAACCATGGTAGTGATGATAATGATGGAAGAACTCGTCGTATGATCAGAAGTACTCGGTGGATTATGAGTATTCTGAGGGTTGTGATGCAACCCGGAAGAGAGTAAGTTTGTCAGACTTGTGGTGCAGATGGAATCAGGTATTTGATATGTTAGCCATGGAATGGCTATGAGATGAGTGGTCGGATGACCACATGATTTGGATTGGACTTGGTACAGGTTCGGATTGGAGCCTGAGATTATTTGAAGTATGGATTTAATACGCTTTACCTTACTGCAGTCATTTCAGTAGCTACCTTGCTAGATAACCATGCTGGTTAATTTTGGATTGCTATGATGTTGTCTCGCTTTAATGCTGATGTTTGCTGTGAGCTTGCGAGTACATTCAAAGTACTCACCTGGCGTGTCATGCCAGTTTGCAGGTCATGCCGTGATTGCTTGCTTGCCGAGGATCCTGTGCTTGCGATCTAGGATACGCGTTCTAGCCAGAGTCCCTGCGGAGTGGAGTCCATCACCGTCGTCGCTGTTCCGCTGCCGAGAAAGTTACTCCACTGTTAGCATAGAGCTACCCCGGGCAGGCATAGTGTTGCCGTGCCGATGTAATCCTTGTACCGTTGTAACCATATCTATTGCAATAAAGAGCTGATTTGTTCTATGCCAACAGTGCCGTATTCCAGAAGACTCGTTCTTGGGCTGGAATACGGGGCGTTCCGGTTTACTCTGAGCCGGGGTGCCACACTGATCTATACAGAGGCATGTCAACTTGTCAAGTAAACAAAGGAAATTATGTTCTTTTATGGGAGTAAACAATGGAACCCTGATCTAAAAATCCACATGATGATCATTGATGCCAAATGCAGATACAAAATGCCACTGTCATATAATGAACAAGATAAATATTTAGCATTAGGCCACTGTCATTGATGCAAAATGCAGATACAAAATGCCACTGCCACTGTCATATAATGAACAAGATAAATACTTAGCATTAGGCCACTGTCATTGATGCAAAATGCAGATACAAAATGCCACTGCCACTGCCACTGTCATATGTTCATTGATGTAGTACACAGCAGCAACTCTTTGTTATCGATTACAACAGCAACTCAAACACTTTGTTTCAGAATTTAGATGCTTCCAAAGATGATGACTTAAAAATTGACAGATTGCACTTCCAATTTCCAATTTCCAATTGACAACAGCAATAGCAACTCAAACACCTTAATTTGATTGACAGTGGCAGTGACCTACAGTAAAAGAGGGAGGGATGATATGCTCACCTGGGTTGGAGCCGCGGGTCGCCTATAGTCTACTCCGTCGCCGTCGCCATTGCCTGCTGCCGTCGCCGTCGCCTGCTGCCGTTGCCGTCGCCTGCTGCCATCGCCGAAACCCTAGCATAGGAAATGAGAAACACACCTGTAATTAAAAAAAATCCAAATGGACCAGATGAGAGTGGGAGGCTCAGATGTGTACCTCAGGACCGGAGAACGACGGCAATCGCCGGAATCGAAGCGGCGACGACGGGCGGCGAGAGAGAGGGAGAGAAAGGGGAACGAAAACAGAGCAGGGCAGAGAGAGGGAGTACATGGGTCGAGGGTTTTGACCCCCACGGCATCCTAATCCTATTTGGGCTAGCCCAATAAGAAAAAAAGATCATTATTTATGAAATGTCATTATTTATATTTAAAATAATAGAAATTTAATAAAAGTAAGCTATAATGTACTATAAAAAAGATCACCACATAAAAAACTAAAAAGAAAATTTTGGAAGTGTCAAACTACATATTTGAAGGCTCAAAACTATATATTTCGCTTTAAACTAAAAAGGAAAAATAATAATTTAAAGTCTCAAAGTACATATTTTAAAAAATGTCATTATTTACATTTAAAATAATAAAAATTTAATAAAAGTAAATTATAATATACTATAAAAAAGATCACCACATAAAAAATGAAAACTTAAAAAATTTGAAAGTGTCAAACTACATATTTGAAGCCTCAAAACTATATATTTCAAGTCTTAAACTAAAAAAAAGTAATTTAAAGTCTCAAAGTACATATTTTCAAAAATGTCATTATTTATATTTAAAATAATAAAAAATTAATAAAAATAAACTATAATATACTATAAAAAAGATCACCACATAAAAAATTAAAAATTAAAAAAATTGGAAGTGTCAAACTACATATTTGAAGGCTCAAAACTATATATTTCAAGTTTTAAATTAAAAAGGAAAAAGGTAATTTAAAGTCTCAAAGTACATATTTTAAAAAATGTCATTATTTATGTTTAAAATAATAAAAATTTAATAAAATTAAACTATAATATACTATAAAAGAGAATATACCAAAAAATAATAATATAAGAATGTTGGCATTGACAAAATAACAATACTGACGTCGGAACCAACAGCACGCCACAACTAAATATAATAGTACTAGCGTTCCATGCTATTTCACGACAACACTATATTACGCCTGGTACAAATTGTTGATCCCATATACCGCTGACGCTACCCTGTTTTCCAACGTCACCACTATACACCTACTAATGTCGTACCAAATAAGCCGACGCCACCACTATTTGAAAAAATTAGTGGTGGCATAGGTTGTAAATGGCGCGCCACCAACGTAAGTTGTGGCTAGCACTTTTTTCACTAGTGACTCGTGTCCATGTTCCAATATCCCTTGTTCATAGTCACAAGTGTTTGGCCCGACGATAATGACACTGTAACATTGAGTGGGCCCAGAGAGTATCTCTATATCACGATAGGAGGAAATGCCAGTCTTGCACTATCGATACTGATACGTCTCCAACGTATCTATAATTTATGAAGTATTCATGCCATGTTTACAACAATTTTATATGGTTTTGGTATGATTTGGATGGAACTAACCCGGACTGGCGCTGTTTTCAGCAGAATTACCGTGGTGTTGTTTTTTGTGCAGAAATAAAAGTTCTCCAAATGCAATGAAACTTTTTGACGTTTTTTTTTAAACAAAAGAGGCAGTAGAAGCTTCGTGGGAGGGCCAGAAGAGCCACGAGGTGGGCACAACCCACCAGGGTGCGCCAGAGGGGCCTGGCTTGCCCCGGTGGGTTGTGGTCACCTCGAGGCCCATCTTCGCGTGATTCCAATGCCGAAAAATCCTATAAATAGAGAAACCATTAGAAATAGCCCTAGATCAGAAGTTCCGCTGCCGCAAGCCTCTGTAGCCATGAAAAACCAATCTAGACCCCGTTCCGGCACTCCGCCGGAGGGGGAAATCATCACCGGAGGCCATCTTCATCATCCCTATGGCCACCATGATGAGGAGGGAGTAGTCCATCCTCGGGGCTGAGGATTTGTACCAGTAGCTATGTGTTTAATCTCTCTCTCTTTTCTCTCTCTCTCGTGTTCTTGAGATGTCACGATCTTGATGTATTGCGGGCTTTGTTAATATAGTTGGATCATATGGTGTTTTCCCCTCTCTATCTTGTTGTGAAATGAGTTTTCCCTTTGAGATTTCGTTCTTATCGGATTGAATACTTTTATGGATTTGAGAAAACTTGATGTATGTCTTGCTATGAATACCCGTGGTGACAATGGGGTATCATATTGATTCACTTGATATGTGTTTTGGCACTCAACTCGCGGACTCCCGAGGTGACATTGGGGTAATCTATGCATAGGGGTTGATGCACGTTCTCCTCTTTATTTCTCCGGTAGAAATCTTGGGGCACTTTTTGAGGTTCTTTGTGTTGGATTGAGTATTATGAATCTGAAATTGTTTGATGCATATCGTATAATCAACTCACGGATACTCGCGGTGACATTGGAGTATCTAGGTGACATTAGAGTTGGTTGATGTGTATCATATGGTGTTATTTTAGTACGAATTCTTGGTTAGATCGATCGGAAAGAATAGCTTGGTGTTATTTTAGTATGAACTCTAGGATAGATTGATCGGAAAGAATAGCTTTGAGGTGGTTTCGTACCCGACAAACAATTTCTTCTTATGTTCTCCACTAGATAAGAACTTTGGAGTGATTCTTCATCGCACATGAGGGATGGTTATATGATCCAATTATATTAGCATTGTTGAGAGATTGCACTAGCGAAAGCACGGACCCTAAGCCTCATTTTCAAGCATTGCAATACCGTTTGTGCTCACTTTTGTTACTTGCTACCTTGCTGTTTTTTATTATTCCTATTACAAAAATCAATATCTACTATCATTAATACACTTGTATCACCATCTCTTCGCCAAACTAGTGCACCTATACAATTTACTATTGTATTTGGTGTGTTGGGGACACAAGAGACTTTTTGTTATTTGGTTGCAGGTTTGTTTGAGAGACCATCTTCATCCTACGCCTCCCACAGATTGATAAACCTTAGGTCATCACCTTGAGGGAAAATTACTACTATCCTACAAAACTCCGCGGTTGGAGGCCCAACACGAGTCTACAAGAACAAGTTGTGTAGCAGACATCAGATACCATGACATACGTCTTCGGTAAACTCGTAAGTCACTTTTATTCACATCTAGTTGCGAGTGACATTCGGTAACCCAAAATTAAGTAACCGTCCAGCATGTTGGCATACGATATTATCATGGTCTAAGGAACTTAGTAATCATGAACGAGTTATATAAAAATACCGATAACATAGCAACAATAATATCTCTGAGTAATTCATAAGTTGGGTCTATCCAACACCATTGTTTCGGTAACAATGTGTTCTCATTATTGTAGCATCCTTGTTACAATAACAATGCGTATGATCAGAAAAACAAGATCATCATCAACACATGAGCTAGTCTTAGAGGCATGACTAGGGATCATCTTGGTGTTTATGTTTCCACACATGCATCCTATGAATCTCATATTAAAGAACCAATGCAGTTATAGCATATAAATATAAACTTAATTATGAACATGGAAATAGCATAAAAACATTTTATTATTGCCTCTAGGGCATATTTCCAACACTCTAAGCGTACTTCTTCCTACAGATCATCTGTTTCTCCATCCAAGTTGACATCATCAAAATCCTCATCATGGATATCTAGTTTCTCAAAGATATCACCGAGGTCACCTGATACGTCCCAAACGTATCTTCTTTCCAAACACTTTTGCTCTTGTTTTGGACTCTAATTTGCATGATTTGAATGGAACTAACCCGGACTGACGTTGTTTTCAGCAGAATTGCCATGGTGTTATTTTTGTGCAGAAATAAAAGTTCTCAGATTGAGCTGAAAAATTATGGAGAATATTTCCTGAATATATAAAAAATATTGGCGAAGAGAACTACTGGGGGGGGCACCCAGGAGCCACAAGCTCAGTGGGCGTGCCCACCCCCCAAGGGCGCGCCCTGTGAGCTCGTGGGTCCCACGAGCCTTCAGCTGCCCTAATTCCAACTCCATAAATACCTATTCACGGAGAGAAAAATCAGAGAGAAAGTTTCAACGCCTTTTACGATACGGAGCCACTGCCACCTCCCGTTCTTCATCGAGAGGGCTGATGTGGAGTCCGTTCGGGGCTCCGGAGAGGGGGATTCGACGCTGTCGTCATCATCAACCATCCTCCATAAATAATTCCATGATGTTCACCATCGGGAGTGAGTAATTCCTTCGTAGGCTTGCTGGACTGTGATGGGTTGGATGAGATTTGTCATGTAATCAAGTCAATTTGTTAGGTCTTGATCCCTAGTATCCAATATGTTCTAAGATTGATGTTGCTATGACTTTGCTAAGCTTAATGCTTGTCACTAGGGCCTGAGTGCCATGATTTCATATCTAAACCCTTTATGTTTTCAAGAATATATTTGAGTTCTTGATCCTATCTTGCAAGTTGTATGCACCTATTACGTGTTATGATCCGCATACCCAAGGTGACAATAATTGGGATTCTTTCCGGTGATTACCGTAGTATGAGGAGTTCATGTATTCACTAAGTGCTAATGCTTCATTCCGGTTCTCTATTAAAAGTAGGCCTTAATATCCCTTAGATTTCCTTAAGGACCCCGCTGCCACGGGAGGGTAGGACAAAAGATGCCATGCAAGTTCTTATTATAAGCACGTATAACTATATACAGAATACATGCCTACATTACATTGATGAATTGGAGCTATTGTGTATCGCTCTAGGTTCTGACTGTTATATGATGAATGTCATCCAACACAAATATCCATCGTTGATCCAATGCCTACACTTTTCTCATATTGGTTTTTGCTAAGTTACTTTCGTTGCTGCTGTTGTTACAATTACTACAAAACTGCTACTGTTACTATTATCGTCACTATTGCTACTGCTATTATTGCTATCAAACAATCATACTACTGTGCTACTAAACACTTTGCTGCAGATATTTAGTTCTCCAGGTGTGGTTGAATTGACAACTCAACTGCTAATACTTGCAAATATTTTTTGGCTCCCTAGCAGCTGAGTCCTATACCAGATATCGGAGGTATGGGACAAATGAGTGGAGATAGTTAGGAGGTATAGGACTCAGCAGCGTGGAATCGCCGAGAGGAAGCTAACCCTAGCAGCTGCCAGGGGAGATGTCCGCTTCCAAGACTTGTATACAAATTACACAGCGTCTACGACCGGATGGGGTAAATCTGGGCCTCTATATGTTCGCGGATGTGACCGAATGTGACCGCGGACAGCGCCGATCTGACTCGCAAATGTCCCCATTTGTAACCACAACCCCTACTTTTGAAACCCTAAATCCATAAAAACACATGTACCTCGATTATCACACACAAACATTGAGTATCCCATACAAATAAAAAATATTTTTACATAAAAATAAATAGTCCAACACAAAATTTGTTCACAGAGCATAACTAAAACATAAAAAACATAGTTTAGTACTTTCCAGCCTTGATCCGCATATGCTTCATAAGATCATTGAGAAAATGCATATACACCTATTGGTCTCGAAGTTGTCGATGCATCCCAAGAAGGTTGGCAACATGCTCTTCCTCTTGTTCTAGGAGGCGAACCTGAACTCCAGACTTCTCAAAATCATGCGTGCGGGCTGCCCCTTCTCCCTCATCGTCCACAATCATGCTGTGCAAGATTACAGAACATGTCATGAGCTGCCAAAGTGTCTCTGTTTCCCACATCATTACAGCCCCACGAACAATACCCCAACGATCTTGAAGTACTCTGAATGTCCTCTCCACATCCTTCCTAGCACCTTCTTGTGCTTGTGCAAACAAACAAACAAGGTTATCTTTATCTAGTTGAGCAAGGATCAAAGATTGAGTTTCTGCAGTTTGAGAACATTGGGTTTCTATCATGCGAGAGTGTTTATCGAGATTTTTTACCGCATGACTTAACCCCTCTACCTTATCAGAAAGGTAGGCTATAACCTTTTCATTATGATGGATGCATCTTTGGAAGCCTCTATTGAAGTTGTCTTGATGAAATTTGAACTTATTCATCGTTTCTTGAAGTCAGTCCTCCTGGTGATAAATACTGAATATATCCACTTTTTCATTGATATCTTGTTCAATGGGTTTACCTTTTTCTTGAGTAACCTTTTTAAATTATTTCATATCATCAATATGATATATTTTTCCAGTGGGCTTCACTGGCTCCTCAATACTCCATTGTCCTTTAGCAGTCATAAACTTCTCTATAAGTGCGCTCCCTTCTTCAAGATTTAGAGACATGAAACGTCCTCCACCACTCGGATCAAGAATAGATTTTGATTCATCATTAATTCCACAATAAAACATATGAAGTATAACATGTTTAGCATATGGTTAGGGCATAGATTCAAAAAAAATTGAATATCTTCCCTAGGCTCCATATAGACTTTCACCATCTTGTTGAACAAATAAGGCATGGTTTCTTCGTAGCTTAGTACTCTTTTAGCCTAGAAGAAATTTAGCCATAATTTTTTCAGCACACATCAGCCAACTGGTTATACTTCCTTGAGGTAATCGACTATACCAATTTTCAGCATCACCTTTTAGAGAAAACATGAAGAGTCTTAACAGTATGAATTCTCATGACACATCCTTCAATTTGAAAGTTCCACATAGAGTATCAAAGAACATAAGATGTGCTCGAGGGTCTTCCTCCGCGGTTCTTGCAAAGGCATGCATTTTGACTTCCATAATAAGATCACAGTAAATCAAATACTCTTTTGCATAATTTGTAGGATATACTATAGGAGATCTCTGAGTTATCACTGGAGTACAATAATCGCTTACAGTCTTTTTTGGCTTCGGAGTAATCGACATCTCTGCAATCAAAGTGCTAAGCACAACCGTTTGATTATTTTTGTATTTTTCTATTAATGAAGCTTGTTGCTCCTGAGGAAAACAAGCAATCTAATCTGGTAAATACGTTCTTCTAGAATGAGTAGATCCCCTCTCACTTACAGGAAGCATCTACAATAACAACACCTGCAAAAACAGTTATGAAACAAATACTCTGCGCTTACCTCCCCGACAACGGCGCCAGAAAATGCTTTGACGCTTGCAAGCCAAACAGGGTTATGTAGCACTTTCGTGGAAGTATCCCAATTAGTTATGGTCCCAACGAAGAGCAGATGAGAGTATTTAGTTCATGATAGGAATATATCAAGTGTGTCAGTGCGACGGTAATACCAATTACCTTGTATCATACTCATAGTATTTGATATGTGTGTTCTGTAGGCGGATCACCCAAAAGTTATGAAACTCCTCCTTGTAGGATTATATCTCATTCTATGGTCCTATTTGCCTGCAGACACAGAGTGGTCGTCTCCACAATTAAGGTCCTTAGACCGAAACCAAGCATTAAGTTTGGTGGATCACCCTTATCTCAAATTGTCTTCATTCCTCGTAGATATCTTCACCTGTCACGTCGGAGGTCACAGATTCCCTAAACAATATGTGTTACCTGTGTAGGTCTTGAGATCTTGTTGCCTGGGGCCTTAAATTGGACAACACACATAGGGTTCACCACAGTATAACAATATAGTAGACAGATCATACTACTACAAATACAATTGACGACATATAGATTAGGCACAGATCACTAGCAGAAAACAGGGCTTTCGTCACAGCCGGATCGGAGCATTAGTCCCGGTTGCATTATGAACCGGGACTAATGTGAGCATTAGTCCCGGTTAGAGTGGCTAGGGCGCTGGGCAGGCATTAGTCCCGGTTCAAATGGGACCTTTAGTCCCGGTTTGAGCCACGAACCGGGACCAAAGGGTGCGATGCCCTTTAGTCCCGGTTCGTGGCTCGAACCGGGACTAAAGGTCTAACCTTTAGTCCCGGTTCGAGCCACGAACCAGGACTAAAGGGGTTGAGGCTTTAGTCCCGGTTGGTGGCTAAAACCGGGACTAAAGCAAACACCTTTAGTCCTGGTTGGAGCCACGAACCGGGACTAAAGGGGTTTTGAAATTTGTTTTTTGTTTTTCCATTTGTTCTTTGTGTTTAGTTTCTGTTTTAAATTGCTTATATCATTTAGGATATTTGATGTTTTTGAGTGATTCTTTTTGCATTAGATTCAAAATTTTGTCTAGTTTCTGTTTGTGCCATTAGTTTTCAAATTTGAATGATTTAAATATGAATTTGTTCAAATTTGCTTCAAACCCTAGATTGTGAATAATTTGAGTTTAAAAATAGTTTTTAATTTAATTCTTTTTGCTCCTAGTCACATGTTAGATTCTTTTCACCCACATAGCATGTGCAAAAAAGTTGAGAGGGTTACGGCAAAAACTGGATGCACTTCGTGTACAAAATGGACAATCTCTTTCGAAGTCTCAGGGTTTCGGATGAAAACTCATCTGTTACAAAGGCATTTCATTTTCTTAAACTTATTTCAACTCCAGACTTTTTGTGTGTTCAGTATGCACCATTCGAAGCCACGTCAAGAATTTTCAACCCTTTCTGACTGCATTTGCTATTTTTCATGCATTTACTATTTTTTTGAGCTAAATAACTCGGAAATTGAAAAGCACTACAAACGAACTCTGAAAAGGTTGAAAGTTGGCATAGTATCATCATTTCACCCACATAGCATGTGCAAAAAAGCTGAGAGGGTTACGGCAAAAACTGGATGCACTTCGTGTACAAAATGGACAATCTCTTTCGACGTATCAGGGTTTCAGACGAAAACTCATCTGTTACAAACGCATTTCATTTTTTCGAACTTATTTTGTGCCATGAAAATGAGGAGGTCATTGAATTTTGTCTAGTTTCTGTTTGTGCCATTAGTTTTCAAATTTGAATGATTTAAATATGAATTTGTTCAAATTTACTTCAAACCCTAGATTGTGAATAATTTGAGTTTAAAAATAGTTTTTTATTTAATTCTTTTTGCTCCTAGTCACATGTTAGATTGTTGTCACGGTAAGATTTATTTGGTTGTTTTTAGAATAATTTATATTATGATTTTAATTAAAACAGTACTGTTTTGCTTATATAGTTGTTTTAGTCCTTTAATTGTTGTTTTCAATTATTTTTAGTTAGTTCTTTCTGTAGATTTTAACATGTTGTAGTTTGCTTCTGTTAGACAACAGTAGATAAATTTTTATAATTAATTAATATTAATTTTGTTAAAGTTTTGTATTAGTAGTTGTTTAGCCTTTAATAATAGTTGATAGAATTAGTTTTGCTATATTAAAAGTAATTCTTTTTGCCACTTTAATAGAACATAACTCTGGCTTGGTTAACCTTAGTTGTGACTCTGGCTGGGACGGTGCTAGCAGATGTAGTCGACGGTAGGATTGGATGGACACCATCCCGGACTAAAGAGGTTCAAACTCTACCACCACCACCCCCCCCCCCCCTCCCCCGGTTGATCGCCATTTCAGTTTTGTAAAAAACAAAAGAAAATGATAAAAACTTCAAAAATTAAAATCCTTCGAGATGTAGTTATGTTACTACATCTACTAGTTAGGAAAATTAAAAAACTTAAATTTGGACATGTTTTGCAAAAAAGTGTTATGAAAAAGTAAAACGGCCATATCTTTTGCATACGATGTCGAAAAAAATGCATAAAATATAAAAAAAATCAGCACGAAATTCCGCATCCGATTCCGTAGGCCATGTTGCAAATTTTAGAATCCTCAAATTCTTGAAGGAAAAAAAGTTATGCTCAAATTTCAGTTTTTTTAAATTTTGGTTAAATCTGGTCAAACTGTGGTCAAACTATGGTCAAACTACTTATTCAAGAAATATTAGTGTTACTAAATAATTATTTTAGTTTTTTTGAATTTTGGTCAAACTGTGGTCAAACTATGGTCAAATCTGGTCAAACTATGGTCAAACTACTTATTCACGAAATATTAGTGTTACTAAATAATTATTGTTTTTTAGAATAATAGTTTCAAACTCAAACGGTGCTTAATGCTCAAGTTCAACTCCTAAGGGTTAATAGGATTGACAGCTTAGTACTGTTAGGAAAACAACAAGTGCAGACTTGGAAACTAGGGGGAATAGAACTCAAAAGTTAAGCGTGCTCAGGCTGGAGTAGTGAGAGGATGGGTGACCGGCCCGGAAGTTAGACGATTTGGAATGAGTGCTGATTAGAGATTAGAGATTAAAGGCTGGAGTAGTGGGAGGATGGGTGACCGGCCGGGAAGTTAGACGATTTGGAATGAGTGCTGATTAGAGATTAGAGATTAAATTCTAAAGCAGTGAGGAGGGAGGGGTGATTAGAGATTAAATTGTCAAATAATTCAAAGATTTGAAAATTAAAAAAAAAATCAAAAAATCTTTTTTTCAAAAAATTTCCTTTAGTCCCGGTTGGTAACACCAACTGGGACTAAAGGTCCTCTAGCCCCACTCCAGCAGGCCGCCACGTGGAGCCCCTTTAGTCCCGGTTTGTAAGCGAACCGGGACTAAAGGTTAGAGGCTTTAGTCCCGACCCTTTTGTCCCGGTTCCAGAACCGGGACTAACGGCCCTCTGGAACCGGGACAAAAGCCCTGTTTTCTACTAGTGGATGAATCTTACCACTCACCTACATCTCCCACACCTATCGGGGATTACTCACACATCATAAGAGAAAAAACAATCACACTAGAGACTAAACCCATGAAAATCATGTCGATAATACTATGAAGATCCACAATAAGATGAAATGGATAATTCAAATGGTCTTGATCTCTAGATGAGATTGAATAGAGTTGCAATTGTTCTCACAACTTGAAATTCTCTTACAATAGTGAAGGATGAGATGATGATGGAGATGAAAGGACCAAAACTAAGAAGATCTCCAAAGGTTCTTCGGGTCTCCCCTTCTTCTGTTCTGGCTGTGGTGGCAGCGGCTAGGGTTCTCTTCTTCCCTGGGCCCCTTCACGAAAGTGTCTTGTATAGACGCGGAGGAGCTGTTGGCATCTCACGCTCATACGAGCGCTTGCGGTCGTATGGAAGGCCGTCTTTTGCTCTGGTGCGCCTGGTGGCTTGGCTCTCCGCATGAAAGTTGCTCCATTTTACTTGATTTGCAATAATTTTCCTTGGTTTCTTTCAGTATATGATATTTTCTGCCAAACAATGGAAAATAGATTTTCTTCTCTTTTGAAGGATTAGCGTTAAAAATAATCGAGAAGTAACAAAGTTCCAGTGAAAACCAAATAAGAATCACTCAAAAAAAAACATCACAAATTCTCGAGCCATCAGGCGGCGAAGCTATGGTGGCGCATGTGCAGATGAGGCAAAAAAAAAGAAGTGGAAGATGGCAGGCAAGGCAATCTCAGGGACGTCTTCAAGAGATTTGGCTTGGGTCCATGCCATCAGTCTGACGTGGCGGATGCATCCAGACCCCCCCCCCCCCCCCCCTTTCCGCCCCAGATATGAGCTTGGTACGAGGGGTGTCAGTCAGCCCAGACGTATGGGACGGTTGGGTGGTAGTTTCCTTTCCGGGCAGGCCGCCTCAACATTGAAACGGATACGGGGGTTCCGGCTGTAGTTTTTTTTTTTTTTTTTAATTTTCACCGGGGGAGAGAATTTCCCCCACCTGATTCCGGCTGTAGATGCTCTGGCGTAGAACAATAGTATGAGACTCTAAAGAAATGCAACACCGAAAGGGTTATAATCTTTATATTCTTTAATAGCCAAGTAGTGCACAAGCTGGACATGCATTGTTACAATTATTGGGAATCTAGTACTGAAACAAGAACACACGAAGCTCCTGAACGAGTGAGCAGAACTGCAGGAGCAGCCGCAAACTCTTCATGCCCGGCGCCAGTCATTGGTGTCCTAGAGGACATGTCCTGCGCCGTCGAGGATGTGGCTGCAAACAAGGGATAAAGCATGCATCTATTAGTGCCAATCCTTTGCCTGCCAATACACAATATTAACATTTTAATTGAGCATTTAATAAGAACAACTGACCGGTCACACTCGCATTACACTGACTGATCAGCAGTCTCCATCCCGAAAAGCAAATCGGCCCCCTTGAAAATCAAAGGTGACGCCGATCGACCGTGTGACCGAGTTTCCCATCAGCTGCAAACCTGCTTTTCCTATGCCAGCATCTCTCATGAAATACGTGCATAGTCCATGACTAGTAAAATGAAATGAGCTCTCGGGTGCCAATGCAAGTGTAGCACCCATGTTGAACGAAAGCTGCACCACAGGCAAAGCGGACCAATTGCGGAATCCTGTGAATAAGGCATCCTCATAGCGCATATGATTTGGTCCCAGAACAAGGGTGCGCCTATATCCCAAAGTTCGCAAAGCCCCCGTGTCAAGTTGGCTGAAGGTATCAGACCGCAGCACCGTCCATTTTGCCCCCGTGTCAACCATCATTTCTAAGGGGTCTGTGATGAGCGTGATCCCATTGACCACCACCTTATCCGGCGTCAGTGCAAACACCGGCCGTTGATGAGCCACGAACAAGGGGGTGTAAGAAGTAGAATTGTCACGGTTGTAATCCCCGATGGACAAATATCCAGTCTTCTTTCTGTCACTCGGAAAACAGTAGCTGAATGCCCGATAGTTAACCACCGGTACTACCTGTGAGAAGAAAGAAGATGGCGCCGCACCGAACCCGAATATGCCGGCCTCACCCTGATCATACTCGATGTCCAAGCTGCAGCCGAAGATGAAGCTGGGAATGCTGTATCCCTTGCCATCACGCCCAATGGAGATCGTGTCTGCCACCAGCTTGCCGACTGAATAATAGGATCCTTTCCCGTATGAGGCACTGTAAAGGCAGCTATCCTCTTTCTCCATGCATGCTTTGAACGGCAGACGCAGCCGCGACTGAAGTACGCGGCAGGCTTTCGCCGAGCACCCAGCACGCCTGAAACTCTTGGATTTCTTGGGATCGAATATCTGGCCAGCACCCTCTTGATCGTTGCACTTGAGAGTGCAAGGTCTACACTGAACAAAGCAGAACGGCGATCCAGTGTCAACTGCCACGAGATTCCAGACCGGTGGCGTGCCCAGCTGGACGGGCATTAGAAAGGCAAAGTTGTTTATGCTCTCATTCCGTATCAAGTCAATGGGCAGGTCCGTATCATCAGTTTCAGTGTTGCTTTCAGTTGACATCGGACGACCACGATGTTGTTGGACGCATGGGTGGTCGGTGTGAAACAAGGGAAACTCAAGTGCACCTTCTGAGTTGACAACATGCTCTGCAGACATAATAGGAAGGAAAAAAGTAGGTATCTGTTTGCTAATTTCAGTTCTGCAAAACAGTAAAAGTAGTAGTTTTGAGAAAAGCAAGTAACTTGTACTCTGCAGGCATAAGAAAAATGTAAGCCTAACATTGGGAGATTCGATAGTGGCTAGCGAGGTTGAAGATGAGCGACATTGAATGAGCTATATATGGTGAGCTACCAAGAAAAGGGATGATAGCATCGATTTGTATACAATAGTCCATCCCAAATTAAGTCACACGGCTCCATTAGTTGCACTAACAGACGTCTATGAGAAATTGATTCAAGCCTTGTTTTGTAATGTGCACGAAAAAGATGAAGAGGCAAATCGCTTACCGAAGGTGGATGAGGGGCAGCTGGTAAATGATGTTATCCCTGCTGGTGCAAAGATCAAGAGAAGCAACAGTATGGCAAAATCCATTGCACCTGGAGCTGGATTGTAGCACTTGGATTGTGATTTCTGAACTGGATTAAGAACTGGAGCGCAGCCGTCCGGCCGGTGTTCAAACAGTCATAGAATCCAGTGGCTAGGCCTTGGTGATTCAGCTGGACATGAGTAGGTGGAAATGAAGTTAGTGACCGATCGATCCTGGCAGGCGAAGCATGCATGTGTCAACCGTGACTTTGAAGTTTGAGCATGACTTCAACATGACCTTTTTTGCCTCCTGCAAAAGAAAAAGAAAAAACATGACTTCTTCGACGAGACGTATACAGATTGGTCAATATTACTCGGATAACATGTACTGCGCAGAGTAGAAAACATCACGGAACGTGTTGGAGTCTGGCGCGGCCTGATCGATGGCGATGACATATATAGTACTGATGTACAACCGTCGGCTAGCAGAAAGCCAGCACTCGGATAACTCGGATCGCCAGAACACGACGAGAAACAGAAACTCCAATGGCGGCGACTCGTCCGTTCCTCTACTACCTTGGCGTTCTGCTGTTCCTGGCCATGGGTCTGCTTCTTCTCCCTCCGGCATCGGCATCGGCATCGATCAATCTCCTGTTGCCTATAATTCGCTAATTGTTTTGATTTTCTTGGCATGACATGCAGCGGCATCGGGAGCGGCGGCGTTCGGCCTCCCGCGAGGCGTGTCGCCTGCCTACTGCGCCAACGAGTTCCTGCAGTACCACGGGATCTCGCAGAACGAAAAGGCGGCCATCCACCTCGGCAACACCAAGTCCTGCATCGCCGGCTACGGAGGCCGACTGGATCCCTACACCGCGTACCAGCTCTGCATCCCCTCCTGGGTTGCCTTCACACACAACGGCACCCTCGTCGGAGAGGCCGCCATAAACCACGCCGCCGTCAGCCCCGGGACGGCCGTCTCCTGCTTCAAGCGACTCCTCGGCATCAGGCAAGTAACTTGCTACCTCGCTCTGTTTAAAGCTTGCACAATTAGTTGTTCGAGCTAGCGGATGGATTATTTGATTCGTCAAATTCAATTGTTCGTACGTACTGTAGGATGTATAACGAGATGGTGAAGAGGGAGGCAGAGCTAGTGCCGTACCAGTTCACCGAAGAGCTGGGAAGATGCGGCATCCAGATGGAGACCGAGGAAGGCCACATGATGAATTTCCTTCCCGAGCGTGTGGCCGGCATCCTCATTGCCGAGCTTAAGAAGATTGCGGAGGCGCGCCTGGGCCGCGAGATCGAGAGCGCCCTTGTCACCGTCCCCGGGCACTTCAACGACGCCCAAAGGAGTTGGGTCAGGAGAGAAGCTGCGCGCTTGCACGGTGGCTTCGGTGTCGCCAAGGTCGTCGACGAGCAGGTCGCGGCAGCAGCGGCATATCGCCTTCACGAGAAGAGGGGCGACGGCAAGGTCGTCCTCGTCTTCCATCTCGGTGGCCGCACAAGCCATGCTACAAAGTTCAGATTCAAGGATGGCACGGGTCATCTCCTCGACGAACGCCATGATGCCTACCTTGGCGGTACGTACGTGCGCATAGACGGCTCCAGATTTTGCCAAGGAAAGAGGCTAAACTCCGGTTCACTTCTTCCATGCAGGTGAAGACTTCACTGACAGGGTTGTGGATTACATCGTGGAGCTGATCAAGCAGAAGCATCACCGGGACATCCGTGGGGACGAGGGCGCTCTCAAGAAGCTGAGGGCTAACTGTGAGAGTGCCAAGAAGCTACTGAGCGACCGAGAAGGCGTTCTTATGAACATGGGACCTTTTATCGGCGAAGGCGCAGATATCTACGAGGAGCTCACGCGGGCCAAGTTCGAGGAGCTGAACCGTGACCTCATGGAGAGAGCAATGGAAATAGTGGAGACGGTGGTGATAGGAGGTGCTCCCACTTCCCAGACGGAGAGCCGCAAGGACACCATCGATGAGGTCATTCTCGTCGGTGGCAGTGTGAGGATCCCCATGGTTGGGCAGCTCCTCGAGGATTACTTCAATGGTAGAGGGCTAATCAGGGACGAGGACGCCGTAATCCGGGGCGCTGCTCTTCTGTCACGTCCCGAGTCTGCTAGATACGTGGATGAATGCTACAATGGAGGAGTCTCGGGGCCTCTCTGGTTGGCAAAATAAACACACAATTAGGGTGTGAAGGCATATGCAGTGCAGATACATAGAGTTTTGTAACCTTGGCAATTTGATTTACAGGAAACATGAGTCCCAGTTGTCAGTGCTATCAGTTTATACATATACGGTACTGGTTAATAAGGCGGTCTTCTCTTATGTGTTCCATGTTATTTAGAGAGAAAAACAAACATAGTACGGTTTTAGAAAAGAAGGTGGAAGCTTTCACCTTCTGCATCGGTTGCGACGGTTGCGACGCACACATCCATATGTTACAATAAAAAAAATTGCGCATTGTTACAAAAAATTATCTACTAGTGTTATTTCTAGCAATTAATGTTTGCATGATTCTAACTTATCAGATGATTAAAATTAAATTGAAAACATGTGAATATAGGAAGACATCTAATGCAATGGAGACGAATGCTTTATTTTTTTATTAAAAAAACATCTTTTTTCGTTTCTTTCTTCCGACTCACTATTGCCAACAGTCTTTCTTCGGAATTCTACTGAATGGGTCGATCCTCCCCTCCGTTTGTTTTAGCAACTTATATCCTAAGGTCTCTTCGCCAAGAACTCTCCGTCAACGACAGAGGAACTAACCTGCCTGCAGTGGCGGTGCGGCTTTTTTTTTAAATAAGACCTGGACGATTATCCCTACCCTCGGTAGCTTACGAGTTTACGTCCATCCCTGATCGGGTACAGTTTCCTTTATTTTTATCCCTCGTAGCCGTTACCCGAATTCGCGCAAGTGTGTCCACCCCCCCCCCCAATCCATTCTCGCGAATTCTACTTGGCATCGCTAAAATACTTTGGTTGTAATCGTAGTTGTACTGTGGCTTCCCACCCCCAAATATCCCTAAAATAGTTTGGTTGTAAAACGACGGTGGGAGGAAGGCAAACCAATGCCTATCATGAACTATTGTACGTGTCTTAGTTGTGCACGTTCGGTTGTAATCCTAATTCTTAGAATCTAGTACTCTCTCTGTTCGGAGTAACATTTACTAGGCTCGCCGCAAGCCCTGCACCTCCATTTGCCTGATCGCCCCGTGCCAGCCTCTGCGGTGGAGGTGGGCCGGTGGCTAGGGTTTCTTCTCAGACGCTCGCGAGAGTGGGGAGGGAAAAGACTCGCACCTCAAAGGGTCAATACTATGTGCCAACGTGTTAAAAGTTTCAACCAGCAATGACAGTATAGCTCAATACACGTTCTCCACCAACAATAAGCTATAATGAACCACTAGAAGTTGATGCACCGTTTTTTGCTGTCACGTCAATTGTGTACCTTTTTAGTTGTTTAGTGCCGATGTTTGTTGGGCGATGTGTGTTGTGTTGTATGTTTTTGTAGGCAGTTGGTGTGGCTTACCTGGTCCTTGTCTTTTGAATGGGCATTGTGAGCCATGATGCGGTTATATATATGACACATGACACAAAGGAATCTACACATAGGCCACACACACCCAATGGCTCAACCAAGGCTGCTGAAACAACGAACGCCCTCTTAGAATTGGAACCCACAGTTTCAATCTCTCGACGATGCACCAAAGAGCTCAATTTCTAGGGAGCTTAGTATCTTTATAGATGTAGCTAGTTAGTTAGCTAACCAATAACTCACGTACATGTATACATATTAATCAAGGGTCAACTCAATAATGTTTAGAAAAGGGTCTATATCATGCGACCGATTGCAGCCTACGATCATTCGCTTTTTTCTCTCACACCATGTGCTACCACACAAGTGTCCCCGTTCGCATGGTCCCGCAAGTTCTTCCTCTCTCTAACCTTATCCCCACACGTGGATAGGCATTGGTTTGCCTTCTTCCTACCGATGCTTCCTACCCCCAAATCAGCAGTTCACGCTCCGCATCTCAACCTCGTCTCCCACACCACTCTATCCTCCATAGGCTCACCCCTCTCTGTTATTTCTCTCCATGCCCTCTCTCGCCTCGATCCCCCCCCCCCCCCCCCCCTTGTGTGCCTCTAGACCGAGACGCACGTCTGATACATCTTAGAATTATCTATAGTTTTTGTTTTATTCATGATATGTTTATATCATAATTGTGTGGTTTTGGCATCAATGTTTTATCATTTTTTACTACCCTACTAATTTAATGCCAAGTGTAAGTTATTGGTTTTGGAAGTTTTTCCCAGACAAAACAGTTTATTGGGGGGATAATACATCATGAAGTTTCAAACAAGGACGGAGCTCGAGCCACCTGGGCCACCAAAGGGGCCTCCACAAAGGGCACATGCACCTAAGACGTGGCGAGGGGGCATGTAGTGGGGTCGCATGGTGGCCCTGCACCATCTCTTTCTTTCTCTGCCTTTATATACTCCTGAAGACCTTAAAAATAATTAACGCCGCCACCACGTCTTTGTTCCAAGTAAGATCCAATCTGGAGACTTGTACCATTATTCTACCGGGGGGTCCATGACCGGAGCCATCTTCGTTATCCTTGTTTTCATCATGCCTATGTGTGAGTAGTCCTTCTTGGACTATGGGTCCATAACAAGAGCTAGATGGCAATCTCTCTCCTTCTTCTTCTAATACAATGATCACATGAGTTGATCCAAACATGATTATGATCCATATGATGTAAATTATCATGTGTTTGTTGTGGTATGATGAATTATCACTTTATGATCAGATCTATACATGTTTTATTCATGGATTCATGTGAGTTTTATGTTGAAAATTTATAGATATATATGCTCTCTGATCTATTTATCTTCCACTAGTTATGTTTAGATGAATGATCTCCAAGAGGGAGTTTTGTATGTTAGATGAGTTTAGTCTTACAAGTAATCTATCGCGTGAACAAAGTGGAAAAGGCTTGTATTATAATGTTGTGACTAAGGATAAAAAGATAGTTGAGTAGTTGTCCTCGTGATGAGCTAGGGGTAAAGACAATATATTATCAACATCATATCATCATGCTTAGTGCAATGATTTGTTTTACTTAATACATTAGAGATGCATGTTGGATAGCGGTTGGCGAATTAGCCATAGATGTAGTTGGACAACTGTCTAACGATGTAAGGACGTATGACTATATGCAATTATGTCATGTATAATCATAGTTAAAAAAACTGCAAGATACACAACCGTGATTGTTCACATCACCTATGCTATGCTTTATGGAGAGATGCCACTGGTGAAGTTATGGATCGCCATCCGTTCATATTAATCGTTGTCAACCTTGGTCACTCAGACCGAACCGTTACTTTATTTTTGTTACAATTATCAATTCTTACCACAAGTTATGATAATCCTTGTAACTAGCAAGGCTAGTGAGACTCACAATCTCATTGGTTTCATTGGGACCAAGACAAGTATTGTAGTTGTGTGCAGCTACTGATAAATTTTAAGGTCATCCACTTGAGGGAAAATTGATGCTTGCTACAAACCTTTGTACTTGGGGGCCCAACAACTTCCTAGAAGAGAGGAAGCAAGCCCTTTTCTAGCACCGTTGCAGTGAAGCCCTTCTTTTAGCTATAGGTCCTACACTCCAGTACTCCACTTGCTTGCTATTTATCTTGCTTAGTTGTTTTTTATTTGTTGTTAGTTTGCTTTTCGGCTCTCCCAGAACCCAATATAACACAAAAAAACATTTTTATTACAATAAGTAGTTACTTTTGTTTTAGGCTTGAAAGCATGTATATTTCTGTCCAAAATACCAAGCTTTGTGATTTTTAAAGTACTAATAATGATGACTTTACTATAGACCTATTGCCCCACCAACTACTAAGGCTGAATCATATGAAATCAACCCTGGTTTATTGAATTTGGGATGAAACAACAATTCTCTAATTCCAACGATAATTACTACTCCCTCCATTTCATTTTTACCATGCATATTAGGTTTGTCATAAGTCAAACTTTATGAAGTTGGATCAAATTTATAGAAAACAATACCAACATTCGCAATACCAAATCAATATAGATCCATCATGGGATGTCTTTTCATATTATAATTATTTAGTATTTTAAACATTAATATTTTTTAATGTAAATCTAGTCAAAGTTTGTAAAGCTTCATTCATACTTAATTCACGTCGTACCAGTTTCTTCCCAGTAGATCAATCGATCAACAATTCTTTTTTTTTCCTCTGTGTGTCAGGCTAATTATCCACCTCCACATGCTAATGCCTAAATACCCTTTAAAAATTAAGATTCATAGTATACTTTAAGGGTGAGGTGAGGGGTAGACTTTAATATTTTTCTTTTCTTGAAAGGAACCAATTCCTTAAATAGTTTTTTTAGTTTGATTTAAAAAAACTCGTGTTTAATCATTAGATAGTTATTGCATTCTTGTCCACAAAATATTCTTAAGTGTTGGTAGCGTTTTTTTTATTTGGATGAGAGGATCAGTGAAATTATGTGCTAAATCAAAAGTTTCTTCATTGTGCTTGCAAATAATTTAAGTTATGTTGTTTTACTCTTGCTCATTTCCATTTACCTTCCTTAAGGAAATGGATCTTCTCCTACCTGTGACACTGTATTTTGTGTCGGTGCCACTCTTGACGATTTTGGTGATGGTGAAGCACACGTGTAGGTTTGAACTTACTAGTCTCGTCGTGTGATGTCTACTACGCAACCTTCTTCTTGTAGACTCTTATTGGGCCTCCAAGCGCAGAGTTTTGTAGGACAGTAGCAATTTTCCCTCAAGTGGATGACCTAAGGTTTATCAATCCGTGGGAGGCGTAGGACGAAGATGGTCTCTCTCAAACAACCCTGCAACCAAATACAAGAAATCTCTTGTGTCCCCAACACACCCAATACAATGGCAAATTGTATAGGTGCACTAGTTCGGCGAAGAGATGGTGATACAAGTGTAGTATGGATAGTAGATATACGTTTTTGTAATCTGAAAATATAAAAACAGCAAGGTAACTAGTAACAAAAGTGAGCAAAACGGTATTGCAATGCTTGAAAACAAGGCCTAGGGTTCATACTTTCACTAGTGCAAAGTCTCTCAACAATGATAACATAATTGGATCATATAACAATCTCTCAACGTGCAACAAAGAATCACGCCAAAGTCATGAATACTTCATAAACAGCATCAGTCCGGGTTAGTTCTAATAAAATCATACCAAAACCATATAAAATTATTGTAAACGTGGCATGAATACTTCATAAATTATAGATACGTTGGAGACGTATCACCGTGATCTGTTACCAAGAGTCTCTTCATTCTCTTACACCTTCGTGATGTGATGCCCTCATGTATGCAGAGGGTTTGGCGCTAGGGTTTGAGTTAGATAAGGGTGCATGTTGCTCTTGTGCAAATTCATGGTGGCATGGGATATTCCTTTTGATCTTCGATCGATACATCTATGTACCATTGTTGCCATGGCAAGGATTCTCACTTATTGTGGCATGACCACCTTATATGAAGAACTTCAATGAAGATTATACCACTATTTGCTATATGGGCAGTGTTGATATGCATACATGTCCCATGTACACATTGCTGCAAATATGGCAAAGTCAGAGGGGGGGAGGGGGGGCTCCGCCCCCCCCCCCCCTACCTTGGTCCTATTTCCTGTATCTATAGTGTAGACTAGAAGCAGTTCTACTAGTTGTTATAGCGTAGACTAGAAGCAGTGAAGGGTGGATCTGCAGAGGAGAGGGGTCGAGAGGAATTGAATCTGGGGGGAGGGAGAGTGTGTGGAAGACTAGATGTGAGAGACGAAATGAATTTGGTGGAGTGTGGAAGATGACATGTGAGAGAGACGAGAGGAAGGGGAAGATGAATATGACATGTGGGTCCGCGTAGTCAATGAGAGTAGTGTATCAATTTCATTTTCTTGTCATGTGCTAATTTTGATTGCTTAGAGCATCTCGAGCCACATATAGCTAATTTGGCCTTTTGCATGTCCATGAATGGGATCGTCTTTTTTTTCTTCAGATTTCTTCTTCTTGACGAGTGTTTGCTTCAATTGCTTAAAACATCTCCAACCACACATAGCTAATCTGACCCGCTATATGTCCGCGGATGTGTCCGGGGACAGTGGTTGCTCACTCCTGATATGGGGGTGGCGGACAGCCCAAACATTTGGGCAAGGTATGGGGGGTTAAGTTGGGTGACGTTTTCTTGTACGAGTCTTGTTTGGGTTGTCCGCCCAGATAGTGGGGCAATTAGAGATGCTCTTAGATTTGCTTGTTTGTTTCAGTTTGATTTATGATTTCTTCAAAAGATGATTTCAAACAAGTCAAGTTATAAGTTGAATAAACTAGACTGGATAGGTATTGCATTCTTGCTTACAGAGATCCTTTGGTGTTCGTACAGTTTGGTTTATGACTGGGATGAGAGTTGATCGGTGAAATGTTTGCTAAAGTGAAAGTTTCTTTCTTATGTGCTCCTCGCAAATAAATTTAGTTATATTGTTTTACTTTTGCTCACTTCTACTTGCATTCCTTAGGGAAATGGTTGTTCCCCTCTTTGTCAGTGGCGTAGCTATGTTGAGGCCAGGGGGGCCGCTGCCCCCCCCCCCCCCCCCCCAGCCTTGGATAATTTTCTGAAGAAAAAAAATTAAATAGGGTTTAGATTGGAATTTTTTAACATTTGGCCCCCCCAAACACTGGTGATTTGTGTTTCGCCCCCCCATGGATTGTCGGCTAGCTCCGCCACTGCTCTTTGTGATGTTGGCTTTTGTGTTGGCGGCACCAACCGCGACTTTGGCAACGCGAAAGGACAATTGTAAGCTTGAGTTTACAAGCCTAGCTGTCCTATTTTGCCAAGCTTTTGTGCAGTCTCCTACACCTTCCTGCTGCGACGCTTTGTTGTATGCCGCCGATTTGGAGCCACGGTTTGAACTAGATAAGGGAGCTTGCTGCTTGTGCAAATTTATGCTGGAACGGGATATTCCATTCGATCTCCCATCAGTGTATTGTTCTTGCCATGGAAAAGATTCCGGCACAGTTGTGGGGTGGCCAACATACATGAAAAATTGTGACGGTATGTCCAACTAACATTCTCCACAACTTTTTTTTATACAACGTGTGCCACATTAGCTCCTATATAGTCAGCAAATGTTTGATACAAGACTATGCACGTGTTTGCGACGAGGGTGATGTCGATGTGCATTCACCTATCCCGCCTGCCCCCTTTGCCCCCGAGCCACCTGCCCCCTTTGCTCCTGAGCCGCTAGCCCCCTTAACTAAGGGCAAAGGGACAAGGAAGTCGCTAGGCTTAGGAGCCACCGTTGCCATAATAATTGGGACCGTTTTGGTTATTATGGTGCTAATGTGTTGTGTCTACTACACTTATCCGCGTGGCAAGGCACACCAATCCCCTGCCACCAGGGGCGAATCTACTAGGGGGGCTTTAACAGGCTTGAGCCCCCCTCCAGCACTGCAATTTTTTTTACTACTAGTTTCAAGGCCCAACTCAGCCACTTGCAAGCCCAACCCAACAGATATTGGCATGATACACGCTTTGAGCCCACCCTTCAGTTTCTGTCTAGATTCGCCACTGCCTGCCACTAGTGACGACGAATCATCAATGGGTATGCTTCCAATGCTAATGAATACCATTATACTATGAAAAATAGAACATTCCAGTGCTAACATGTACATGCGTATGCAGGTTCTGATGTGCAGATGCGGGAGATAGGGCGAAGGTCGTCGATTTTTTTTCAAAACTATGACGGGATATATAGCAAATATGAAATCTATAGGGTTGAACACCAAAAAATCAAAACTATAACCCCGTCGGCCTGCGGTTGGCCGAAGAGGTGCCTGTCGGCCTACGGGAAGCCGAAGAGGGGCCTGTCGGCCTCTGGCTGGCCAAAGAGAGGCCTGTCGGCCTCTGGCTGGCTGAGGGGTGGCCTGTCGGCCTCTGGTAGGCCGAAATGTTTTTTTTTGAATTTTGACTTAATAATGATGTCCAACGATTGCCCGTCTTATAAACATTGTAAAAATATTATTTATGCTTCCGCGCAACTCTTTCCCTCCATATTTTCCCGGCATCCATTTCCCGCCATATTTTCCCGCCATCCCTTTCCCGCCATCCCTTTCCCAGAATATTTTCCCGCCATCCCTTTCCCGCCATTTTCTACTCTCTACCTATAAAACCCCCTTGACAGTAAGGTGGGTAAGCAGTGCAGTGTAGTGTACTCGAGATGTCAAGTTGTATGTTAACATAAGTGCCGGGATTACTCTCCTTCAGTATGTCAAGGAGACGGACATCCCAAACCTTTCCTCCATAGCCTTCTGCTTAGCCCTCCAAGCCTTCCCATAAGGAATGTCATAATTCAATCTGACCTTCACTGCTGTCTGGATGTGTTTCTTCCATATCTTTCTTCTCCACTATCTCAGTATACATGAGTTGCGCAATGAGAAATGAAGTCAGGTTTGGATGACGAACCAACAGGTTTTTCCTCACACAATTATGTGGGACCACATTTGTGACAACCCAGTGGATGTTATACTTCGGCACGTGCCCATGCACCTTTGTAGGACAACCTGTTTCAACACACTTCACGGTATAGTTTGTTGGACTTGATATGTGTGTCCGGAAAACCCTCTGCGTAGACATAGCCCACTTTATCACCGCATACTTCAATTTTTTCTTTGTATCAAACATAGCCCCTATCTAGACTTGGTTCAGATTATATTGCCATGGAGTCTCATGGCCATCGTTGACAGTAAGACCGGTGGATATGTCCTGATCCCATGCAGAAGGAATTGGTACCTCCACTTCATCCTCGGAATTTTCAGAATCCAGATCCTCCGCAAATCCATCCTCGTCCTCTTCCTCCATCACCCTCTGCATTTCATCGCCTTCCTCATCCCCATCAGCAACACCAGAACCAGCTAATATTATCGACTGACTCTGCCCAGTATCATGACCACAAACATTGTGTGGCACGTAGTCTGACTCTTGGCTAGCATCCACATCCGGTGGCTGTGACCCGGATAAATAAATCTCGTTAGCCACTTGACTACCCTGGCCGGGTTCATACCCCACGTGGAGTTGTACGGTATTCTCCTCCTTCGCCACTGGTTGCACTAGGGCATATGGGTGGATTCTTCGGTCTCGGCAACAACTTAACAGGGTCAACCAATGATGGCTCCTATCTATCGGCATCAACTCCCACTTGACATTTTTACAGGATTTGGTCCACAATGCATGAATACTGACGGAACATACTTCAGGATCCAGCCCAAAACTAGTAGTCAACCAGTGCTTCAACTGTCTAATGTCTAGTCTGTCCGGGTCTGAAAGTGTCATGACGCCATTTTTAAACTCGCTAAGATCAACCCCCAACTCATTATATCGAACATTACCAGGGCCGTAGTAAACAGTCAAATTTACTGATTCAGACATTTTCACCTGTCAGATATTGCCACCTTCTCATTAATCGCAACGAACATAATTATTACCGGCTACACTAACTATCCGCTAAAATGACTATGTACACTAAATAAACTGTACAACTCATAGAAAATTTGTGATGACATTGGTATACCTTCGACGCGTGTGTCCCCTTCTTCTTTGTCCTCTCTTCAACTCAGCGGCACCGGCCACCTCGCGGACTCCTTGCACCACCGGAACTCCTCCTCCTCACCACCACTGCCTCCACACCCGCACCTCCTCCACCCCACCATGGCTCCTCCTCACGCACAAAAAACTACCCCATAGCAAAAAAAAATACCGTAGGCCGGCGGAGAATGCTATGATCTATTGTTTCTGCGGGTTGGATAGGAAAATGGGTGGACAAGAGAAGAGATCGGCGTGGGGGTGAAATGTACAGAGAGAAACGAGAGAGAGAGAGGAGGAGGTAGCGAACAGAGGAAGAAGAAAGGGAGCGGTCGGGCCTTATCCAGGAGCTCTTCGGCCACCTGGAGGCCGACAGGCCACCCCTCGGCCGCCTGGAGGCTGACGGGCAACCCCTCGGCCGCCTGGAGGCTGACGGGCCTCTCTTCGGCCGTCCGAAGGCCAACGGGCCTCTCTTCGGCCCACCACAGGCCGACGGGCCCCTCCTCGGCCAGCCCGCGACCGACGGGGTCACAGTTTTGCTTTTTTCGAATTACGTCCTATAGTTTCTGAATTTGGTATAATAATCATCATAGTTTTGAAAAAAAATCAAGGTCGTCGGACAGGATTCTTCTGTAGAAGCAGAAACTCGTCAGACAGGATGCTGTGCACAAGGGACTGGAGAAGTGGAGATGGTGCAAATAAAATAGGGAAGAAGCCTGGATGGCCAATCAGAATTCACTAATTCAAATGAAAACAGAGCTCTCTCCCCATTCCCCTTCTCTACTACAGTGTGAGAGAGGCGACCAGGGAGGGTCTTCGTCTTCTCCCTTCTCCCGCCGGCGAGCTCGTGGGTTCCTTGCCCCTTCGCTGGCCGTTTCGGCGGCGGGAGGGCCAGGGAATCCCGGTGCTTCGTTCATGGCGTGTAGATAGGCGTAGAAGTAGGTGTCCCGTGGGCGTCGTTCTCTTGGTGGCGGCGGCGTTCTTCAATGGAATAAAGGTGCTTCAGATCCAGCCCCAGCTCGGCTTGTCCGAGGGATCTGGGAGCTTTTCGTGCCTTGGGGTCGTCGGAGAGGCGGTGGTGACGGCGACCTTTTGGGATTTTGGTTCTCCGGCCCCGGCCCCGGCCCCGGCCCCATCTCAGTGGCAGTTCCTCCGATGTCACTGCGGGGCTGTGGGAGCTTGTGCAGGAGTGAAGTCGACGGTTGGTGGCCGTCGCCCTTGGTGGCGGCGTTGGCCGTCGGGAGAGGATGGTGGCTCGGGAATAGGCTGGCGGCCCGGCGGTTGCAGATCTGCCGGTTTCACCCGATTTGTTCGGTGTGGAACGGTGGACCTGGGATCCGTTCTGCAGCACGGGGATGAGCCCCGGTCGACGCGCCACAGCGACAATGTCTCTTTCGCGTGCGGGGAGCTTCTCTTTCGACTCGTAAAGCCGGTGACGGCGATGGTTCTGGCTCGGATCCGGCGTTGCTCGGTGAAGATGTTGTTTGCAGGGACCTCCAGGCCCTTATCTGTTATTTTCTTTTGTTGGGGGTTTTTTCTGCATATGTTCCTGGACGCGTGTCCTTTCTCGTTTCTTCGTGTTGCTTCCGCGTGTGTTCTGGTTGTAATCTCGCTTTATGCTTAATGAAACGCGGTTCTTCTCAAAGAATTCACTAATTCAATAGACATGTAACTCCCTGCGTCAGTAAGACTTTCATCTGGGGTGTAGCCATAAGAAAGTGGGCCACACTTCCATTATCTACTCCCTCCGTTCCTAAATATAGGTCTTTCTAGAGATTTCAACAAGTGGCTACATACAGAGCAAAATGAGTGAATCTACACTCTAAAATATGTCTATATACATCCGTATGTGGTAGTCCATTTGAAATCTCTAAAAAGACTTATATTTAGGAACGGAGGGAGTATCTAATATGAAAACATGTAACCGAATAAATGTATATGTAACCTCAGTCAGATGTACTTATATGTTATGCAAGTAAAACCGCTCACATTGACATTGTTGTTAGCAGGGTCGAAGAAGCAAAGCAAATGAGACAACATTAAAATATAATAAAAAGGCTGAAGAACAACAGTATGGGTTTATAATTTAGGATGGAACGTTGTGATCAAAGGAATGAGGATGTACGGATTATTGGGGTCATCTCTTTACAACAAGGTGGTGATATTACACCTAAAATGGGAAGGCACCATCTCGGAAAATAGAAATTGAATTCCTCAAAGTGCGATAGAAGGATCCAGTTATATAAGGTACATGACAATTGAATAACACAACAACTGCAGTAACATAGACAAAATCAAGTTGGACAACTCATTGAACGACGTGTGACACTCATGATAACTATTCATAATCTTTCCTGAAACAAAATTTGATACTCAGACATACTCCTATTTTCTGTAACAGTTTTGTGGGAGTCAACTTCCAGGCTTTGATCACCTTGTGCAAACAGCCAACCCAGAAACCTTGTCAATCAACCCAACGCCGTGTCCTGGTTGCTGTCGAGTGTCAAGTACAACCCTGGAGCAAGCTGAATTCATTTCTTCCTACATGTTCAGGGTATCTCGCCTGAAAGCATCCTCTCGAACTGCTAAAGTAAATAAGTTAGACATATAAACAACATGGAACCACTAATTTCAGAATTATTTCTACTGATTCTCCCACGAGTTAAGAACATGTTGCATAAGAAAGCAAGTAGGCACGAAATCTATTATCAATTGCGAAATCAGGGAGATCATGTCAAAACAGATGTACCATGATGAAGACAATGCAAATAGATCAGAGGCATGAGTAGTACACCCGGTTGAAAAATGTCGACCACATGTAGCATGGTAAGGTAAAAAAGAACTGCATCGGACCATCATTACATTACATAGTGAGGTGTAGACAACCAATAACGTTAAACTAGTTTGTCATTGTCAATCTTAATCACTTCAGAGTATCATCAACTCAATACCGATAGCTATCTTCATACTCTAAACTCTAAAGACATAAGAATATAACCTCAAGCAAGAGTTGGTCAACAAACATTAGGCCACTTAGTTAGTGTAGAATTACTGTTCACATAGATGCACAGCACCCGGCTGTAGTTCTCTCATAAATCAGAGAATTGGGCAGTGCCACACACACAACTATGGCAGAATTCATCATTAGCCGTAAGGAAAAGCAATGCCAACTTGGGCAGAACTGCTATGCTCCTGGTTAAATAAACTGCACTAACTGACTTCACACTAGGAATGCACCCAAGGTACAAGACTTGGTCAACAAACCAAGCAACTAAGCATCAAGGACACATCACAAACTCATGAACTGCTCATATGCAGAACACATATGCACCGCACCTACACATGGTTAGTGCAGAAATACTATTCACAAAGATGCACAGCAGCTGCACGGCTACACCAATCAAATTGTGCACATGGGTGCTATGGGAGCACACATGTACACTAAATCATCAGGGAATTAACCATTTACATAGATCAGATGCATCAGAAGAAAAATACTAATACTCATGTTTAGGTATATAGCAACAGTTGCATGATTTACGGGTAACCAGGTATAGTAGATAGACTATGTTTAACTGGAAAACTATTATAGTTAGCAGGCCAACATTAACTAAATCCTGTTGAACAGTAGAAGAGGTAGCAGATTATACAGAGAAGAGTAGGAGGACCAGGAATTCACATTTGACGGTTGTAGCCGAGGTTGAACGACACCGCCGCTGCGGTCTGCCGTCGTCACTCGGCGACGGTGAAGTGCTCGACGGAGGCGTCTCCTATCCGAGCATACGACTGCGGAAGCACGGGAGGCCATGGCCGGCGACCACCGCGTCGCCGAGGCCGTCGCCCTCGAACCAGAGGCGCGAGGACGAATACCAGGAGGCGGAGCCGCGTGGGGAGTGCGGGTAATGTACGTGAAATGTCTTTTAAAATTCTGAATCGCCGTGGAATATAAAAATGTCTTATAAAAAAAAAATCAATATAAAAAATCTGAATAAAAAATTCAAACGGGCCGTACCGTGCCAGCATTTGTGCTCAGCCTCACGGGCCACGTGCCGACATGACGGGCCAGGCCCACCATAGTCGGGGCAAAGGGGCATCAGGCCAGCAGGTCAGGACTAGCACATTCGGCCACCTTTGCGTGGGTGCTTCCACGCTTGTTAACGGTGTAATGTATTGAAAATTCGAAATGCAGGCCTTAATTTTAAAATTTTAAAATTGAAAAGATGAAAAAATGTCTTTTAAAAATGTTTTTAAATTTGAAAATATTTTCATGTTTTCAAAAAAAAATGAAATTGTTCATGATTTCAAAAACTTGTCATGTTTTCAAAAAGAAATGGTAAAAATTTCAAAAAATGTTCACATTTAAAAAAAATCATGTTGTTTTCTAAAAGATAATGAAAACAGACAAATACAAAAAAATACAGGCAGCTATAGTATTCCAACTCAGTCTAGCAACCAAAGTCGCTACGGTAAGCAATAGGCTGGCTAGTTGGGGCGCTCCCCTGTGTGTGAGGCCAACTGTATGGCAAACAGGAGTCCCTTGCGCTGCTCCCGCAAGGATCACTCTCTTGGCATGTGAGCGTGTCAAATGGTGCTCCCAGCCGCCGTCACGTATCGCGTGTTGGGCTCTCCATCTGCATTTTGGATTTTTTTTTTACACGTTCTTGGTTTTTTTTTACTTTTTTGTTTTTTGCGTGGTTTTCCCTATATCTTGGAGCAAAAAAATTGATTTTAGCGCAGTTGTGCTTCTCGGAGAAGAGAAGAATATGTGCTTCCACAAGAAGCACATATTTGCTTCTCGTGGAAGTACAGATTTGCCTTCGATGGAAGCACAACTGTACGTCTCAAAAAGAAAAAGTATGTGTTTCCACGAGAAGCACTGATTTACTTCTCCTGTAAGCACAAATTTGCTTTCGCGAGAGGCATAATTATGCTTCTCGGAAAAAGAATATGCTTTCAAGAGAAGCACAAATTTGCTTCTCGTGGAAGCAATTTGATTCCACAACAGGCACGGCTGTGCTTCTCAGAAAGGGTAAAAATATGTGATTTGCTTCTCGTGGAAATACATATATACTTCACGAGAAGCTTCCGGTCGAGGTGAAGATACCCCGAACAAATCCCTCAAAGGATTATTTTTCACAGTGACAAGTGACAGAAAATTTCAGCACGTAATATAAATGTTTTCTTACCAAAGACGCTTCACTCTCCGGCAACGGCACCAGAAAAAAGTCTTGATGACCCACAAGTATAGGGCATCAATCGTAGTCCTTTCGATAAGTAAAAGTGTCGAACCGAACGAGGAGCAGAAGGAAATTGTAAGCGGTTTTCAGCAAGGTATTCTCTGCAAGTACTTTTAGTAACAGTTGTAGATAGTTTTGTAGCAAGATAATCCGTAACAAGTAACAAGTAGCAATAGTATGATGCAGCAAGGTGGCCCAATCCATTTTATAGCAAAGGACTAGCCGAAGAGTTCTCTTATATAAAGCAAAGTGCTCTCGAGGACACATGAGAATTGTCGTCTAGTCACGTTCATCATGTTTAGTTGATTCACGTTCGATACTTTGATAATTTGATATGTGGATGAACCGATGCTCGGGTGTTGTTCTTACTTTAACAGGCAACCCACTTATGATTACCCCCTCTCGCAAGAATCCGCAACTACGAAAGAAGAATTAAGATAAATCTAACCATAGCATGAAATATATGGATCCAAATCAGCCCGTTACGGAATAACGCATAAATTAGGGTTTAAGCTTCTATCACTCTAGCAACCCAACATCTACTTATTACTCCACAATGCCTTCCCTTAGGGCCAAGTATAATGAAGTATCATGTAGTCGACGTTCACTTGACACCACTAAAGGAAGCAACAACATACATATCATTAAAATATTGAATGAAAGCCAACATCGCATGATTACTTATAACAAGACTTCTCCCATGTCCTCAAGAACAAAAGTAATTATTCACAAATCATATTCATGTCCAAGATCAGAGGGGTTTTGAATATCATTAAGATCTGAACATATAATCTTTCACCAAATAAACCAAATAGCATCAACTGCAAGACGTAATCAACACTACTAGCAATCCACAGGTACCAATCTAAAGTTTTGGGACAAAGATTGAATACAAGAGATGAACTAGAGTTTGAGATGAGATGGTACTGGTGAAGATGTTGATGAAGATTAGTCCTTCCACGATGAGAGGATCGTTGGTGATGTTGATGGCTTCGATTTCCCCCTCCCGAAGGGAAGTATTCCCTGTGGAATCGCTCCGCTGGAGATTAAAAGTGCTCGTGCCCAGGTTCCGCCTCGAGACAGTGGCGCTTCATCCCTAAAGTCTTCTCCTTATTTTTTTTTCTAGGGCAAATGGCTTCATATAGCAGAAGATGTGCATCGGAAGGGCTGCCAGGGGGCCCACAAGCTCATAGGGCACGCCCAAGGGGTAGGGCGCGCCCCCTGAGCTTGTCGCTCCTTGGTGGCCCGCTCCTGGTATTTCTTCCGCCAATATTTTTTATATATTCCAAAATAATTCTCCATGAATTTTCAGGTCATTTGGAGTCGTGCAGAATAGCTATCTCTGATGTAGTCTTTTCCGGTCCAGAATTGCAGCTGCCCGCAATCTCCCTCTTCATGTGAAACTTGCAAAATAAGAGAGAAAAGGCATAAGAATAGTATCATCAAGTGAAATAATGACCCAAAACGTGATAAATAACAGTAGGAAAACATGATGCAAAAATGGACGTATCATTCGCCTATCGGGTTGCTGCTGCTCCGCCGACGTGGAGCCTCTACGGTGGCTCTCCTGGCCAGATCTGGCCACAGCGACCACCGGAGTGGCAATGCCTGGCCCTCTCTCCGTCACATCGGGTTGGGGAGCGGAGCTTCTGGCTTGAACGAAGGAAGGAGGCGGGTCGAGACCCACCTAGGTCAGGTGAGTAGTCGTCGCCCCATTGTACATGGCTGGTAGGCAAAGGGGGTGGTGACTGCCTGATGGGAGGGATGTCATGGATGGGCGGCGCCGCAGGGAGGGAGGGCCTGCGATAGTTAGGTCGGGTTGGGGGCTGAGGGTCGAGGGGTTCGAAGGTTTTGCTTCTGCTGGGGAAAAATCGATACAAACGAAATAAATCGATGGACAAGAAAGTCAGCATGGTGGGTGGTGATGGGATGTGGAGGTGAAAATAAATTGTGTGTACCGGCCTACCAACTCCCCCTTCAGGAGTAGAGATTCAAAATGTTGTGCGCACTTTGCTGCGCCACTGATGCTGTTGGGTTTTCATTATTTTTTACTCCCTTTGTTTCAACATATAAGGTGTATTTGTTTTTTGAAAAGTCAAACCTCTTTATGTTTTTTTTTGAGAAATATATCAATATCCATAATATCGAATTGGTATCATTAGATTCGTCATGAAATGAATTTTCATAATTATTTAGTTAAAATTGTGGATGTCGATATTTTTGGCTCTAAACTTGGTCAAAGTTAAATAAATTTGACTTTTTTAAAAACATATACACCTTATATTTTGGAATTGAGGGAGTATTTGGCCGAGAAAGCTACATTTGTCAGAAGAAAGAGACCATGGACGCCAACCCTCCGGAGGACCTCTGATTCAGGCTGTCTTTGTTTGGTGTGCTTCAATCCCGATGGGGTATCGTTCGAAACCCTGCCCTGACATGGGATAAAAGAAAGCTTTGGGAGGTGATGACTGCTTGTGTGATCATGCATAACATGATCGTCGAGGACAAGCGTGATAACAACATCTTCGACCAAGGATTTGATTTTCAAGGTGAAAATGTTGAGCCCCTGCACCAAGAACCGGCCACGTTTGAACAGTTTACCCAATTCCATCGTGAAATGCATGATTGGCACACTCATTTGGATCTTTAAAATGACTTGGTTGAGCACATGTGGAATCACATTGGCAACCAATAGATGTATTGGTTCATTATGTTCATTCAAGACAATTTCGATTTGGTTGTAAAACTATTTTATTAGAGACAATTTCGATTGGGTCATAAAACTATTTCTATTTGAGACAATTAATATTTGGACGTGCAAACTAGTTTTGATCATTGAAATATGAATATATGGGCATTTTGGCCGTGGCAGACATGATGGAGCCAAAGGATGCGTCCACGCGTTGGGCGCACGGCCACCGCATCCCAGAAAAGGCCAGGATACGACCCCATTGCCCTACCCAAACGGACAGAATCCAGGCAAAACGGACGTCCGTTTGGGATCGTGCGCTGGAGTTGGCCTCAGCGCTCAAGACTGAACCAGTCGGTGAAAAGCCTCTCATCTCAGTCCAAGTCCCAGTCCAAGGGAGCAGTGCCGTGGCAAGCAGGCGTACGGGAGCTTCTGCACAGTTGAGGAGTTTGATGTTACTAGAAACTCTTCGGTTTGGTCGTGTAACAACAACAAACAAAGACAGCCTGAATCAGAGGTCCTCCGGAGGGTTGGCGTCCATGGTCTCTTTCTTCTGACAAATGTAGCTTTCTCGGAGGTCCTCCGGAGGGTTGGCCGAGAAAGCTACTTTATTTGTGTGATTAATTTGACAATGCCCCCCCTATTTCGGAAGAAGTTTTTTTTTTGTTGAAACGAAGACGAAAGATTGCCTCATGTATTAATTAAGAGTGAATAGAATACACATTGCTTGCAAGAAGCCAATGGCATTGCTCATGAGTTAGCTAAATATTGTTACCAGAAGGATATACCTTGTAATTGGGTTGATGATACTCCCTCTTTTATCCTTGAATCTCTCTCGTAATGTAAGCATTTTGCATTGATCAATAAAGTAAGCCATGATGACATTTTCCTCAAAAAAAGAAATAGAATTTGTATTTGCTACAACAGACCGACATTACAAATGGACATTAATCTCCCGGCATGGTTGTTCCCAACTATTTGGCGCCAACGATAATCCAGACCACCGCCTCGGGTTTGATGCTGTCAAGGAGGACCGCCGGAAGGGCACTCTTGTGGCAAAAGACACGATCATTTCTCTTATTTCAAAACGGTCCATGACGTGAACATGGCGAGTGTGGCCATCGCCTTGCAGTTTGGGATGGTGGTGTCGGAGAATTCAACCCACCATTCCTTGGCGAAGCGGATAAGGTTCTATGTGACGGTGTCTATGTGTCCAAGCTGAAGCTAGCCAGTCTTTAATCATGCCTCAAAGTCTAATCGTGTATCGACACTTGTAGCAAAAAGGGTCAACGGATTCCTGATCGTACTTGCATAAGTGACAAGGGCCCAGGAGATCAAGGCGGGAATGAACTGGGTTCACGGAGTCGTCACTGCCAAGGTGTCGTGCAATAGAGCAGAACAGGACGAATCCTCTTTTTCAGATCAGATCAAACTACACTCCGTCGCAGCTAGCAGCTAGCCGAGCCACGGCTAGCTGCCGCCCCTGCAAAAGCATCACCCGCTCTCCTCTGCTCTGGAGACGAGGAGGCATGCCATTGCCATGCATGGTGGCGCGCTCGCAGCTGCAGCCTGCAACACAGGAGCAGGAGGATCTTTTCTCCACTGGCCGGGGACTGGGGAGCTGGGAGGAGTAGAGGCTTCAATGCCGCGCGCAGCGAGCGGAGTTAACGCTCACTCCTCGCTTTCCACCGACTCGTCGAGTACAGTGTTTCAGCGACGAGCAGACCCTGAAATCTCCAAAGGCGCACTTGCTGCAGCCCGAAGCTGCGGGCGTCATGGCTTCCGCCGGAGCTCCTGAGCAAATCATTACTACCACCACCAGATCACTGTCACTCACTGTACACCGCACCATCTCCGGCTAGTTTCCTCCGGCCTCGTACACCTTTCCAACCCTATCATTATTCATTAACCCACCACTAATGCTGCTTATTAAGTAGCTTACCAATCTAGGGAGCTCCCTGGCAGCTCTCGTTATCGATCTCTCGATCCCTGACACCTTCATCATTTTGGCCGTGCTATGGTGTCGGGCGACAGACACTGCCTCATTAGGGACAATCATTAGTGCATGCTATGCTAGTGGTAGCTCTGCTTATTATGTTGTTGTTTAATTACGACTATGGTGCATGTCTCCATGGACGTGTCTCAGGCCCCTCAAATCATGGAGTAGTGTTTTGTCCTGCTAGGAGGAAGACGAGCATCAGCCTTCTTTTTGTCTTCTTTTTGATAGAAGAAATATCTCCCCCTTCCGATTTCCATTAAAAGAAACCCAAGGTTCACAGGCTACAGAGACGGGCTAGAGAACAAGGGAGCAGCACACCCAGCGCATCTCAACCGAAGGAGAAATGTCACCAGCATGAACTCCAAGCTAAAACAAGAAAGAAAAACAACTACCAAGCGAGCTGCATACGCTGAGAAGCATGTGCCAAATACCACAAGCTATTAGAGACTCCGGAGCACAGCAAAAGACGAGCATCAGCCTTGGCCGTCGCGGCGCCTATAAATGTGCATCGCAAGCTACCATTTAATTGGCCGAGAAAGCTTCATTTCTCAGAAGAAAAATCAAATGCCTGAACCATGGGCGCCAGCTCTCTAGAGGACCTCTGACTCAGGCCGTCTTTGTTTGCTGCTGGTGTAAACACAAAGGAACAGAGGTTGACAAGCACGGCGAAGGGGGCGGAAACACAAAGGAGACGCTTTCAAGTGGCCTGGGCGTGCGTTGTTTGTGGGTGGTATGGGACCAGGTGGTCAGATGTGCAGATTGTCATTACAAAAAACCAGGTGCTGTAGTAACGAAGAGGACATCGATCGAGTTGATTAATGAGAAAACTCCATACCCTCCTCATCTTTGGCCCTTGTTCTCCAAGGTCACCTTTCCTTTCCTCGCGTCGTTGATCGCTGCCTCCTGATGGGGAGGGACACAGCGAGTTGTTGCGAGCTGAGCAAGTGAAGAAGAACACCTGTTCAAGCTGTGTAGACAGGTATGCCGTAACATCTTCTCGGAGAATCGAAAGTGGTGCAATTGCATAGATTGTCTGTTACAGTTTGATTTAAAGAAAACTCGTGTTTAATCATTGGATACTGACTGCATTCTTGTCTACAAAAATATTCTTTTCTTTTGGTAGTATTTTTTGATTTGGATAAGAGGATCAGTGCTTTTTTTTTTTGCTAAATCGAAAGTTTCTTTCTTGTGCTACTCACAAATAATTTAAGTTATGTTGCTTTACTCCTGCTCATTTCCACTTACCTTCCTTAGGGAAATAGCTCTTAACCTCATCATGACCCTTTCTTTTGTGTCGGTTCTCTCGGCGACTTTGGCGACAACGAAGAACACGTGTAAGTTTGAACTTACTAGTCTCGCGGTGATCTCCTGCCAAGAGTCTCTTCATTCTCTTACACCTTCCTGCTGTGATGCTCTCATGTATGCGGTTGATTTGGCGCAAGAGTTTTGAGTTAGATAAGTGTGCATGTTGCTCTTATGCAAATTTATGGTGGTATGGGTATTCCTTTTGATCATCTGTGTTAGTTCTTGCCATGGCAATGTTCTTACCTTTTTTCGGTGAGGCCACCTTACATGAAGAACTAGAATGATATGTCTAGCTAACACTTCTATAAGTTTTTCTTTTCTTTTTGAGGCCATGCATGCTAATGGTGAAGATTATACAAGTGTTTGCCATATGGGAGATGTCGATGTAGATGCACCTGTCTCGCCCCCTTTGCTAAGGATGAAGAAACAATGAAGTCACTAGGATTATGAGCCCTTGTTGCCATAATAACCGTAAGCATTTTGGCTATTGTGGTGCTACTGGCAAATGCAGAGTCTCCTGCCACTAGTGACGACGATTCTTTGGGATGCAACTACCTAATTAATGAATACACATACTATTATGCTTATTCCATTGATAATGATATGTACATGTGTATGTAGGTACCGGTGTTAAGATGAGGGAAATAGAGTGAAACTCGCTGTCCAGGAATCTGTTGTAGAAGTAGAACGTGGCACGTGATATAGAAACATTTTCCATGGCAAAATCACTATAATTGTTTTTGAAAAAAATCACCACAAACGACTCACTATCGACAGAAATGCCGCCTCCCGCTGAAAAATATCCCCCCTTAGTCAAACCTAGATTTTGATCCCGGGTGGGTTGAGGGTACAACCACCCACCTAATCATCCAACTACGGGTTGGTTCTCCATTGTAAACATCTTCCAGAAGAATTAACACTTGTGTCACACATGCCATGTCTGAAAAAACTGAAGTTTGCCACTTGACGGAACAGAAGTTGACAAGAACATCGAAGGAGGCGAAAACAAAGAAGACGATTTTCAAGCCGTGTGTGTGTGCGCGCGCGCGCACGGGTGCATGCGTGCGTGCGCGTGTAGCAGGTTTCATTATAAACCTAAGTGATGTAAATGAAGAGGAGGACATCAAGCTGATGAATGAAAACTCATTTTAATTTCGTCTACCTCTCATCCTTTGTTCTCCAAGCTGTCCGTCCTCTTTCCACGTGACGTTGATCCTTGCCTCCTGCTCGTCGGGATAAAACACATGTCCAAGCTGAGCACTAGGTATGTTGTAATATTGTTGATCGGATTTTGCAACCACATTAGCTCGGGATCATCATGGGTGTGTTTAATTGCCGTTCCAATTTTTTTTCCGTCCCATACAAGATGGCCTGACAAAGCTTGCGCGGGTGTATGCAGGCTCTGAGCCAGCTTCTGCATCCTGTTTGGTTGCCTATAAGGCTTTTTCTGCGTGGATGAACAAAGGATGCATGTTGTTTCGCCGCTTAGGGTGTGACTAATGCAACGACTTGGGTTTGGTTGTGTGCAAGACATGTGGTGCGCTAACCTCTTCTTTGAGTGGTGAGTTTACCGGCACGTCTATAGTGGCAGCAACACAACAAAATGGATTTAAACAACCATAGGCATTACTAAAATAGGGGCAACAATATTAAACTATAGTCATAATAGTTTACCTCACACACATGCTAACAATCAGATATTATTAAACCCTCAATCATGTATCATGGCAAGGCTAGACATTGAATTACACAAAAAAATTATTTTCATGAAATACAAAAACAGCAGAAATAGAAATTATCACTGTACACTGAATTAATAGGTTAGTTCCAGATTTTTTTTTTGAAAACATTGCATAATTATTGCATAATAGGCATAAAACATACAAAAATTAGAGATATGTTAGAGATGTGCCAGATAGTATTTGGTAGTGCCAACCACATGGATACGGGTTATGATATAACATGAGTATATACGAAAATTCATCCAAAAAATGTTATGAGCTTAGCCAAGATTGGGTCAGGCACTAGGCCAGCCCGGGCCGAACATTATGAACAGTTTCAAACAGTAGCGAAAGTGCTACAATTAACAAAGGATGTCGAGGCCACGACCTAGGCCTTGGCCCGAGGTGCCTTGGGCCTATCTCTGCCACTGAAAAATATTATCATTTGTGACATGTAAAAAGAAAGACAAGAGCTAAGTTAATGTAAAGTGATAATACTTTATTACCACTTATCAACTTAAAGTGATAATACTATATTACCATTTTGACATGCTCTTGGGCTCTAGTTGACGAACAGCTTGGTCAAAAGCTGATTGCAATAATTGAACCGAATGCCAAGCAGTGACTTTTCTCTCTGATGGAATCGTTATCACATGAGCTCTTTGTGAAGATGGCAGTCACTTTATAGGCCATTTGGTCATCTCGATGAAAGGCCAATTCACGAAGGAATCTTCCAAAGCCCAAACGCATTGCATGCTTTTGTCACTCGTTTTATTGCAAAGCTCCAAATCATTCATCAAGAGAAGCTTCTGGGAGAGATGCCAGCCGCTGTCACTAGTCTTCAGGGCGCAGCACCTAGTCCCCGGACGCCACCTCTCGGCTATGCCAAAATACATGTTGATGCTGCCGTTCGTGCGGGTAGGGGTGGATCTACGGTGGCAGTCTGCCGGGACAGCAATGGAAACTATCTAGGCAGCTCAGCACTTGTTGTTGCTCGTGTTCATTATCCAGCGAGTTTGGAGGGATTGGCCTGCCACTTGCGGAAGATTCCCATCTACATAATTTCATTGTAGCCTCTGACTCGAAAGAAGTGGTGGGAGACATAAGGCAGAGTAACAATGGTAGATATGGTGCTATTATTTCGGAGATCAAAACCAGTGCAGTTTATTTACATGTAATTTCAATTCTGAAGATCGTGTTGTTAATTATGAATCACATAGTTTAGCTAGGTTTTCTCTTTTTCTAGCTCAGACACGGCATGTTTGGTTTGGCCAATCGCATGACCCAGTTTGTATCCCACTGACTGTGAATTTTGATGAATAAAGTTGGCTTTACCCCTCCAAGAAAAAGCTTATCAGTTTAGTTTTTCGTACATGTATAACTAGTCATGGTTCTACACTGTTTTGTAATTGTTGGTCGTGCTGAGAGTATTGTGGAGGTAGATTCGTGTGCTCCATGATTACTTCCTCTCCATTCCAATGAATATGACAGGCACACATCTCAATTAAAATTTTATCATAAACTAGACAAACCAAATATCGATTATATATGACAAACATTACACATTTGAATTCATATTTGAAAGAAGTTTTCAACGATATAATTTTAAAAGCCACAAAAAATATACATAATTAATCTAACTATGCTCAAAGTTGGATTTAAAATACTAGCACGCCTTATTCGCCTTTAACGTTTTCAATTATATACTTGTGTTCGGCAATTCTACTATGCGGAAAGCATGGCCGGTGGCTAATGGCTTTCTGCCTGAACGGAAGTCAGCCAGTGAGTCACTCAGCGGGCCCTTCTCTGTCCCCTTCTTGTTGTTAATTAATCGACTTAGTAGTAGTAGTTGTTGTGGCTATGGTATAATATAATATTGGCACGCGGTTTCGGCGACTCTCCGGCTGCGGCGGGTTGGTGGCATGACCATGGCGCGGAGAATGGAGTACAAAAGCTAGCTGGGGTTACCATTAGCCCCGGCCGGCTCTGTTGCCATGGCGTTGTGGTCCGGGCTGGGGAATGCGGCTACTGTAGCGCAGCTGGTCGGGAAAGGGGACGCCGGCAGGCTCATCGCCATGATCATCCGGGCGGCGGGGACGGCTCGGCAGAACAGGAGGGAGTGCGAGCAGCTCGCGCGCCGCGTCCTGATGATAGCCGAGCTGCTGCCTCACCTGGAGCATCTTCCAGAGGCGGCCGCGCGGTCGCTGGCCGGGCTGGACGAGACGCTCCGGGAGGCGCACGAGCTGGTCGTCTCCTGCCAGGGGCGCAGCGTGGCGTACCAGTTCGTCTTGGCCAGGAGGCAGGCGGACAGGTTCAGGGAACTACACGGTAGGATCGACTCGTACCTCATCGTCTTCCCCGTTGTCAGCTACATCGGCATAACCAGACGGCTGGACCAAATCTACAGCATCTTGGTTCCAGGTCACACGCCTTGTCTTCCTCCATCTCCTCCGCTCCCCCGACCCCAGCCGCAGCTGCAGGTACCACAGTCCACCCGGAAGCAGAACGTCACCCACCCACCCCCCATATATCCCCATGTATTAACTGATGATCAATGATCAATCAAAGCTCCACAATCCTGATTTTTTTAAATAGAAACACTTTATGCATTCTTTGCAGAACTACCAAGCTGATCACAGCTCTCAGGATCTGCATCTAGATGAACAAGCTCTGCAACTCTTTCTCCTTGACACTACCAGCATCAGCACCTATGCCAAGCCCGTCGGCATAGCCCTGATTCCCGTCGGGACAGGCCTATGCCGACGGCCCCCGTCGGCATAGGGCCGTCGGCAATATATGCGTCGGCGTACCCCCGGAGGGCCGTCGGCATAAAAAGGCCGTTGGCATAGATTCTATCCCGACGGTGTTCGTACACCTATGCCGACGGCCTGGGCCGTCGGCAACGTCCCTAGCCTAACGGTGTCCGTACACCTATGCCAACGGCCAAGGCCGTCGGCATAGCCCTGCCCCAGGAGGCCGTCGGCATAGATGCCACGTGGCGGCTACTGGGAGCTCACGCCAGCGCTATGCCGACAGCAAGGCCGTCGGCATAGTTTGTGTCTGTTTTTTTTCTTTTTTCTGTTTCTTTTTAGCTCAATTCAATTCAATTCAATTCAATATATACAGCACATATGAAAGATGTAAATAGACAAACTGATCACATATAAGTATCATCCGACACCATCACAACAATATATGCATCATCACACAATATAAGGAGCATTGCAAAGCATAAGCATCTCACAAACAACAATAGCATAACAATAACATAAAGACCACAAGTGTATCATCACCACCAAGACCGCCACAAGTCACCCAAAGGCTTAAGCGCCAGGACGTCGAGCACCGCGAAGGTCGTCACCGCCAAGTCCGCCGAAGCCCAGGTCGTCACTGCTAGCGGCAGCGCTACCGCCAAGACCGCCACCGCCTCCGCCTCCGTGGATCGGAGTGATCGGGCTCCGTGTCTCGGGAGTGGTGCCAAGACTAGCAGCACCACTAACGGCAGATCCACCGGTTCCCTGGATGTTGAAAAGACATGTTAAGGGGATATATGACTGTGTTGAATAAACGATATGCTTTGGGTGAATAGATTGGGGATGAACTAACCGGCGAGGGGCCAGAGTTCTGTGCCAGAAACTCCTCAAAGGTAAGCAGCCTTGGTTGTGGTGGAGGAGATGGTGCTGGTTGCAATTGAGGAACCCTGCCGGCCACCATTTCCTCAAGAGCGTGCTGCATCCTATGATTGTTCTGCTAATGGAATGCAAAAAGGCTCTCGTGCCACGCCATGGTCTCCTGGCGTGTGTACTCCATGTAGGCCTACGGTATGACATGATGGAACTCATAAAACTACTCAATGCGGAAAATAAAGTGAGCAATGAATATAAGAGGGAAAATACTTACAGATTGCCGCTCCTGAAAGAGGGACTGTGACTGTGCACTGGTCATGGGCGTGCTCGTGCGCTGGCTCAGGCTCGGGTCGGTAGCTCGGAGCCGTGTGTAGGAGATAGAAGGAGTGATCACAGCATCCAGAACCGCCTCCCGACCGTGCTCCTTGGGCCCCATGCCCACCACCACCCTCTCGTCCAGATCCGCCGCAATGGGGTCAGGTGTGCCAGGATGTAACCTCAGATACCCATCGGAGTAGGCCTTCTTCTTCTGCGCGGTCTTGTCGTAGTACTTGGCCTCGCCAGGCTTGGGCTCCCTCCGCGTATGGGCGATCTCCCACGCCTCCATGTGTGAGAGCGGCCGCTTTAGTTTCTCCTCCTGCACCACCAAACAGAGGTTAGTCATACATAAGAAAGTGACGGTAAATAGAAGAAGAATAATGTTTAATGAGGTTAGTCATACATGAATTGTCTTGTGGAGAAAGTGGTTTCGGTTTCCCTGAGCATGTACTCCCTCCTTCCCTCGGTTAGCCTTGTTTTTATGCTCGTAGCCGCCCAGGCTCCATCCTTATCACACCAAAGATCCACCAATGCCGCCCAAGACTCGTCTTTTCCATAACACCAATTTGGACACACCTACATAATGAAAGCATAATGGCATGTCAACACGAAATGGTGAAATGTACCACAAACATCGGCATGAAAAATCTTTTATACTTACTGCCAAGTACTCGTGCCTCTCCAAGGTAATGCCCATCCTCCGCGCTTCTTCCTTGGTCATCTTCACACCAAGAGCGTCGTGATAGTATGTCGAGATGGCCACCCAGCGCACCTCGTACTGGAGCTAGCGGGCCTTCTTCTTGGCTTAGCGCAGCACGATCTGGTCGGCAGTGGCCTTGTGCTCCGGAAGAACTCGATAGTATTTCTACAATCATGCATGAAACCAGAATGGAAGAAGCCATGAGTTAAATCATTCATGAAACCAGAATGGACTTGTGCTTCTGAAGAGAACTCACCCAGAAATTAGTGATCACGGCCTTGGCATGGGTCTCATGGTCCGCGTGGAGGGCCGCCTCCCAGTGGTCCCAGCTCGTGGCCAAAACCCGATGGTCCGGGTGCCTGACTGGATCCGGACAGTATAGCCCCGGCCAGTGTAGCTTCAGCAAGACGGTGATGAGGCCGTTGGGAATACGGGCCCCTTTAGGATATATCCAGTTTCTGCAAAAGAATGAAATATAGCATGTGACAAGTAAAATAAATAACTACCGGAATGAGCATGTGACAAGGAAAAGGATGAAATTATTATAAAGTGGCACTTACTCTCTCCCCGTGGGCTCAATGAGCCACTTCTGCTCCTCGGTAGTAGGAATCTGCTTTGGTAGCTTTGCGTTACCACGGAGCCACCCCTTGTTGCCAACCCCCTCCTCACCACCACCCTCCTCCTCGCCTGCCTCCTTCTCCTCCTCCTCCTCGTCCCCCTCCCCAACCTCCTCCTCCACCTCCTCCTCGGCCCCATCTCAAACCTCCTCCTCCACCTCCTCGTTAGAGGGTACCTCACTAGAGGAGGGTACCTCACTAGAGGAGGGCCTCGAAGACAACACCCCTAAGTCGGTGAAGGTGCGCTCTTTCTGGCCGCGACCCCCTGTAGTGGCTCTCTCCCCACCCCCTCGCCCTCTAGGGGCTCTCCCCCCGCCCCCTCCTCCTCTAGGGGCACCTATCCCTCGACCTCCCTGTGAGGAGTCATCGTCAAGTAGTCGGGGGGGGGAGGATTACGTGCTCGACCACTCCGACTAGGCAGGCCGACGACCTTGCGTAGGAAACCCACGCCGTCGGCCTTCCCCTTGCCCATGTTCCACGAACCTGCATTGAAAAGAGAATAAACAATTAGTACATTAATAAAATGAAGGAAAAGGCATAATAATAAGGAATAATAAACACATTAATAAAAAAGCATATTCCTAAACTATAGAAAAAAAAGACTTGAAACGTACATCTGCTAGAACCCATACGAATCATCACTGTTGTAACCTCTTTCTCGGTCGGTCTCATCATCACTATCAATCATATCATCTTCGTTGTCTGACGGAGGTGGAGGCTCTTCCTCGTCGTCAGCGTCTTTGTTTAACTTTTCTAGCATAAGTATGTCATTTTCATTGACAATGGTCTGACCATCATTCCGTGCATCGTCGTCATTTGGATCCACATCATCATCACACAATGGTCTAGCGTCATCGTTTCTAACCACATCATCATCAGGTTGCTCTTGATAAAACACTCCCTCGTATGTCATGGGGTTAATGTTGTAGTAATCGTCTTCATTTGGGTCCGGTAGCTTACCATGTGGCGACACATTGAACACAACTTCCCAACCCTTTAGGTACTCTTTCTAGCATGGGTAAGGCAGATAATAAACTTGTGTAGCTTGGGTAGCCGCAATGAAGAGATCGGCTCCTGCATAGACGGCTGATGGTTTAACTTCGACCAAACCAATGGAAGGCGTATGTCTCTGCCCCTCCCGCGGATCGAAACATTGCCATTTGAACACAGGCAAACTTAGGGTTTCGCGCCCATTGCGGAATGTAATCTCGTATATATTTTGTACCCTTCCGTAGTAGTCTACTGAATTTTGACCGGGGGTGTACACTCCGGTATTTATAGTTTTGGGATCAGGCCGGCTGTTCTGGTGCTCCTCTGTATGGAAGTGATACCCATTCACATCATACTTTTTACATGTCATGACGGCAGGGTCAAAACCCATGGAAACCCATCTCAATTCATCATCCATAGATATGTTCGGATCTTTTCCATACAAGTATAAATGAAATTGCTGGGTGCATTAGTTCGGTTAACTAATAAATGTTGAACTAGGTATTTAATAGGGGAATGTGGAAAATTACTTTCTCCATGAACCAAGCAACAAAATTTTTACGTCCAGGGTTTCCATGACGGAGAAGAGTAAGTGCCTCCGCCTCAGTAGGAGGATTCATTCCCGTCCATTCCTCTTGAACGAAATCACTAAAAGAAGAAAAGCGGTGTTAGACCGGGACTAAGTGAACATAGAACATGATGCTGTGGAAGACATAAAGGAATGGTGTAGTGGTTTTACCTCATCCACACTTCCTCAACTTCCTTGAGGTTGTGCAAGATATAGAACATGAGGTCCTCCCACTCTTGTCGTGGCATGTTATAAGATTTTGAGGCCCCAGCCCTGCCACCTTGCACGTTGAATAGATGGAGCCTGGGTTGATACTTGGGCTCTTCTATATTGTATCGAGGCACCTTGTTATGCAGATGGGGAACATGGTCTGGATAGTATGATGTCCTGAGGTCTGACACCTCCTCTAGGATAACTGCCTCAGCTATGGAAGCTTCAATCTTAGCTTTGTTTCCACATTTCTATCAGAGATGCTTGTTCTGTCTCTCAGGGCCGTACTGCCAATGATTCTGAACAGGCCCCCCCAACAATACCTCGTTCACGAGGTGCAGAATGAGATGTGTCATCGGAGTAAAGAAGCCTGGCAGAAAGATCTTCTCTAGCTTGACTATCAACTCGGGTGCCTTCTTATGCAATTGTTCAATCACGTCTTTACTTACTTCTTTAGCACAGAGCGTGCGGAAGAAATGGCTTAGCTCGGCAAGCACTCGCCAGACATGCTCGGGGACATAGCCTCGAACCATCACCGGCATTATCCACTCAATCCATACATGGTAGTCATGACTCTTGAGCCCGGTCACTTTGCCCGTTGAAAGATTGACTCCCTTACTTATATTCGATGCATAACCATCAGTAAACTTCACTATGAGTTTGAGCCACTTCAGTATCTCTGTCTTTTCTGGCTTTTTAAGGATGAAGTCAGCATCTGGCTTGAACCAGTTTATTCGACCGCCTGTGGGAGGCTTCATGTTTTGACGTGGTCTATCGCAAATTTTCTGTAGATGGGCTCTAGCTTTAATGTTATCCTTCGTCTTATCAGGAATGTTGAGGATTGTGCGGAAAAGGGACTCTGTGACATTCTTTTCGGTGTGCATCACATCGATGTTGTAAGGAAGTTTGAGGTCCTTGAAATAGGGAAGCTGCGAGAAGGGGGTAATGTGAGTCCAGTTGTGCGTCTGACCATATCCCTCGAAGCCTTTGGCTTTGGCTTTGCCTTTAGGCTTGAGAGCTTTTAGCTGAGCAAGAACATCTGCCCCTGAAAATGTTGGAATCTCGGTTACTTCATGGACAACCCGGCCTTTCGTGAAGTTCTTCTTGTCTTCCCTGTCTGGATGGTCTGGAGGGAGGAACTGTCGATGTAGGTCAAAGGCTACATACTTGCCACCCTTACTCAGCCAAATCATTCGCAGAGCCTGCATGCACACTGGGCATGGCATCTTCCCACTTGTACACCATCCGCAAAATAGAGCATAGCCGGGAAAGTCATGCATGCAATAGTGCAACCAAACTTTCATCAAGAAATTTCTCTGCAGATCCCGGTCATATGTCAACCTCGGAAAGTACCAAGAATGGAGCAAATCATCCACCAGCGGCTGCATAAACACAACCAATTGCTTCCCTGGGTATTCAGGCCCCGGAATGATGAGCGACAAGAACATGGTCTTTCGTTGCATTAGGGCACCAGGAGGGAGATTGAGCGGAATTACAAACACGGGCCAACAGCTGTATGGATTGGACGACATACCATATGGATTGAACCCATCACCTGATATGCCAATTCTGACATTCCCAGCCTCGGCAGCTTCCTCGGGGTATTCTTCATCGAACGACTTCCATGCTTCTGCTTCCGATGGATGTACGATTTTATGCGGCTGGTACCTTATACCTTGCTTGTGCCACTTCATCATTTTGGCAGACTCCTCCGTGAGGAAAAGGCGCTGCAGTCTTTCAATGAAATCGAGATACCGAAGAACCTTTGCGGGGATGGCTAGCTGCCTCTTCTCACCATCCTCACCGACCACCTCAAGGTACCGAGACGAACCGCACTCCCTACAGTACTTGTCATTCGCATACTTGTGCCTAAACAAAAGGCAATTCTTCGGACAAACATGTATTTTCTCATAATCCATAGAAAGTGCCTTCATGATTTTCTTTGTAGCGTACATGCTTTTCGGCAGTTCATGACCCTTAGGGAGGCTGTTACCCCATACTCCCAGGAACGCTTCGAAGCATTTCTGGCTACAACCATACTCAGCCTTGACTGCAATCAGTTGCGAGATGGCATCCAACTGAGATATATTCGCACCCGCATAAAGAGATTTCTTCGACGAGGCCAAGACCTCCAAGAAGGCCTTTGCGGTTGCCTCCGGCTCCTCCGGTTCATTCTCTGAAGGTGTCGCATGTGCCGTTTCTGCAGCAATGACATCATCTAGCATGTCCCTGACCCCGTCGTCCGCATAACCATCGATGCGTTGTCGCATCACCTCCTCTCTACCACGGTCCTGCTCGGCTAAGTTTATCGGCGGCATGTCAAAGTTTGGCATATATCCGTGCGTGCGAAGGTGGTCAGTCATGTCCTCCTGATTTCTACGGTGACGTCTGGCACATCTCGCACAGGGGCATGGTGGGATAATTCTCATTGGACTACGGAATATCTCCTTCAAATACACATTGGTTTTCGCGATCCACTCTTATGTTACTCGATTCCGACGGATAAAACCACTGTACATCCACTGATTATCTGCCATCCTCTGCTTTATTGGGAGCCACACAACAAAATTAAGGATTCATTTAAATTAATCACATCAAAATTTCATTTTCTACCGCGTTGAATCCACCTACATCTCTAATAGGTAAAGATGGGTCCTAATCCCACCCGAGGATGTGTAGATTGAGTACGTTCTCCATTCTACCCCGTTCTGAGACAAAATTTCGGCAGCACCTCCCCACTGTTCTTAAGATACACGTCTCGGCAAATAGCCGAGATAATGTGCTCCGGAGAACAATGGGAAGGCGCCGACGAAATCTTGTCTCGGAACGGGGTAGAACATGGAGAACGTACCCAATCTACACATCCTCGGGCTGTCCGTGGAAAACGCTGGACAATCCGAAAGAGCTGCGGTGATAAATATGCAATTGAATGCATATTTATTGATGCAACCCTTTCGGACGGGAGACGCCTAGGTTACGCGACTTGACGAGAAAAGAAAATCTAGTGACATGAAAAAGATGGAGGAGATGGATTTGTAGCTCACCCTCGGCTGTAGGGGAAGTAGTCGAACAGCAGAGGGATGCTCAGGGACCAACGCGTCGGACGACGGTCACTCCGATGAAATGCGACACCACAAAGCCTGCAAATTCCATCGCGACAAAAATTTAGAACATCACAACTCATAGAGCATATTTAAAACATTTAAACATTCATTCATTTATTTTTGCATCATGTAGGCAAAAAAACTAACAACATTAACAATATATTCATCATCGTCATCACATATTCATCATCATCATTGATTCATCTCATCGAACCAATTTTTTTTTTGCAAGATATGCAATATATAGCATCTCATCGAACCACATATATAGCATTTTAACAACATCTCAAATTGTAAGATATGCTTCATATAATTATTTCTTACATTCTAAATACCAAATAAATTCTACCTATCTAACTATCTATCTAATAAAAAAAAGAAAAAATGCCTAAAGGGGGATGCCGGTTCCATATTTTTACTACCTATCTAACTATCTATCTAACTATCTATATAACTATCTAACTATATATCTAACTACCTATTTAACTACCTATCTAACTACCTATCTAACCATCTAGCTACAAAATTACTAAAAAAAACTAAAAGAAAATACATAAAAAAAATCACCTTCGAAGAGGAGATCGAGCCCGGGCAGGGGACGGTGAGTTGCAGCACTTGACGCCGGCCGGAGAAGAAGAGGAGCCGGCCGGAGCTGCAGCCGAGGACGCCGGCCGAAGCAGCAGCCGAGCAGGACGAGGAGGGGCAGCCGGCCGGGGTTGGGGCAGACGGCGCAGGCTCAGGCCGGACAGCGCGGGGCCAGCGTGGGGTCGGGGCGGGAGGCGACGTGCTCGGGGCGGCCGACGCGGGGTCGGGGCGGGCGGCGACGTGCTCGGGGCAGCCGGTGCAGGGTCGGGGCGGGCGGCGACGTGCTCGGGGCTGCCGGCGCGGTCGGGGCAGGTGGCGACGTGCTCGGGGCGGCCGACGCAGAGTCGGGGCGGGCGCCGACGGGCTCAGGGCGGGCGGCGTGGGGTCGGGGTGGGGTCGGGGCATCGGGCGCGGGGGTCGGGGCGGCCGACGCACTACTAGAAAAAAGGCTGTTAGTGGCGCACCAATTTTTGCTATTAATGGTGCACTATAGGTGCGCCACTATTAACACGCCACTAGTAACAAATAGTAATGGCGCACCTCTGGTGCGCCATTAGTATCCCAGATAATAGTGGCGCACCACTTAGTGCGCCATTACTATGTCCAACAGTGCGCCATTACTATGCCTCCTAGGGGGCCATATTTACCTTCACGTATGCCCCCAAGTGCGCCATTACTATGCCCCATAATGCGCCACTGGTATTTAGCCTTGGTGCACCACTAATGCTCAATATGGTGCGCCACAACTGGGGGCCATATTTGCCTTCACCTATGCCCCAAGTGCGCCATTACTATGCCCAATAATGCGCCACTGGTCTTTATCTTGGTGCGCCACTACTATGAATATTAGGAATTATTATTTTTTGCTTTTCTGATATTTGCACAGGTTACAAAATACGTTACAGCACGGAATATAAACATCACACAATAGAATTCATCATATTAGTCTCCAAATTCAAAATAGCGAACAAAGTTCAAACATTAGCCAAGTTTAGGTCTCGAGACATTAGCAAAGTTCATCATATTAGCCGAGTTTGTCGTCACATTACAAAGTCGATATCGATCATCTAAACTACCATCACATAGAAGAGAGCTGCGGTCACGATGTGCATCATCGCGATGAAACTGGTCTTCATCCGGTTCCTCCTCCGCTCCCTCCTCTCTCCCGCTAGATAGCGCGCGTATCTAGCTTCCGCCTCCGCCCTAGTGGTGTACCCTTTGTAACTGTTACCGCTGAAACGGTGAACCTGTCTCCGACACTCCTCCCAGTCGTCGTAGACTCCGGGAACCTTACCCTTGTACACGACATATGACGGCATCTCTATGCACTAGACAAACAAAACGTTAGTAGCAATTCACAAATAATATATAAGCAATATATAAGTTTGCAACAAAAGGATCGGAAGAGAAAAGCAACACATTAACAGCACGATTCATGGTCCTACTAATAAATAGCATCGATTACATATAAGTTGAACGACTGTCCAAACTAAAGAGACATACAAGTTCATTAAAGTTTAATTACAACATGAGCTAATCGATATTTCAGAACTACATAGCATCAATACTTTTGACTCGACTAAGGGGCCGGAGCGTGGATGAAGCCGCCGTCTTTCGTGATGGTCATGAATGTGCGGTCGTTGTCAGCCTGCAGGGTTGGGTTCTTGAGAAGGAGGCCCCAAGAATTCGTCACCGTACCCATGTTCGTTGAAGTACTTATCGACGTTGGAAAATGTACCATCGTCGTTGTCCGGATCCTGTGCCATATGCATGTCCGGATCAGCTAACGACGGTAGCGTTGCGGCGGTCTTGCCATGGCTTGGCGCCGGCACGACTGGCGGTGTTGTCTGTGGGGTGGTGTCCCCCGCCCCCAAACGAATCTGGCTCTTCGGCCAAAGCATGGACCAGCTTAAGCAGGCGCTGAGGGTCATCACATCATCTTCGTCGGCCCCAGGGGGTCGAAACGGAGGTAACAAGTCGTCGCAGCCCCGCAGCACCCGAACCAGTTGAACCCTATACACGGTGGGTGGCATCGGATTACCGTGGAACACGCGGTTGCCCGGTTGAACGATTTTGGCCTTGGCGACATCGATCAACTCGCCGTCCACGAAGTGCAGGAGAGTGCATGGAACGTCGGCGGCGCCCTGCGAAAACATGTAGGGCGTCAGGGATGCCCAGTCAAAGGCAAGGAGATGAAGTCATTGGCCGAGGCTTAGTTACCGTGATGGCGTCAAGCTCGGCTAATGTTCGCTCTAAATAGGAAAAAAGGCTAGAATGATTAATTGTAAGATGGTGGCGAAAGCATTTTGCCAGGTACGCAAGTGAGGACGCCTAGGTGTTCGTCACATTCCTGAGCCAGGAGCGGCTGGGTAATAACAAGGTCGAAACCAGGGGCCATGTACTAGTTAAACTAAGCAAAAACTGTGTTTGTATTCAGACGTCGACATGAATCCAACTTGTGAGGCCATTCTGACCTTTTCAGATGGCAGCACGTGATCTTGGCTTGAAGATTTGTGCTTACCAGCAACCTTAAGATGCTGGTTTGTAGAACAATGCCAATTCTGTGGATGGGTAAAGGGTATCAGATGCTGCCTGAGTGTATCAGATGCCACCCAGAAAGAGACATTTGTGCCTCTCATCTATGCTAGCACAACCTAGCTGATCTTTCACTATGTATGCATAGCTAACAGTCTTAACATCCTCAAGGGCAGTCCTAAAGCATCATGTCACGGCGAGCCTGGGTAGCAATGTGTCGCAACAAGCCTGGGTAGCGAGGTGCACCGCCAAGTGCGACGGTCTAAGAATGAGACCAATGCCTAATGCATACCCCTACTCACTAGAATGAGACCAATGCCAAGTTTAACTCAGGCTGACAACAACAAACTTCACACCATGAATGAAACTGCAGTTGGACAAAACAGAAATGCCCCATTCAGTTAACTTAACTCACTTGCTGATTTAACTTAACTCACTTGCTGATTTGCTTCGGTTGAGAATCGGGCACCTTCTAGGTCAAGAAAATTGGGCATGACCTTTGCTAATTTTCTTGACCTAGGAGTGCTCCATTCTCAACCGAAACGGAAATTAATCAACATTTCAGGAGAAAGGGGTAACTATTTGTCAACATTTCAGCAGCGGCACAGTGGCCATCGTGGCATGCCATGAGAGAGGCCTGATGGTTGACACAGTGTCTATCATCACATGCCATGAGAGAGGCCTGAGGCCTGACGCAGCTGGTACACAATTATATATGGTTGTATTGTATACCTGATGAAGCACGTACGAGCTGCAAACAAGTACTGCTGTCTAACTTAGCACGTTGCTAACAGCCTGCTAGGTGTATCTGCAGCTCGACTTCTTTCTGCTGCACTATCGAAAGAACAAACTTCTTTCAGCAGCAATCTAATTAAGCAGAGAGCGCAAATGAGCATACATGAGTTCCAATCATCAGACCACAAAGGAAAAAACATGCTTCAGTTAGGATTAGGGGCCATGCTGACCGTGCCGTTCTAGGGTTCAAAGGGGGGAGAGAGGAAGAGCAGCGAGAGGAGCCACGGCGGAGAGGAGGCGGTGCCACGGGTGGACGGAATGAGGCGGGAGGGGCCGCCATGGGGCGAGGGATGGGGACGGAGGGGGGGGACGCAATGGCGGGGGGGGCCGATGGGGGCGGGAGGGAGGGAGGAGGCGCCACGGGAGAGGAGCACGAGGAGGCGGGGGAGGAGCGAGGGTGCGGGGATGCGTAGAAGCTTACCTGGGCCGCCGTCGCCGCCGGGGTTCCGCCGCCGCCGCCGCGCGCTCGTCGAGCTGCTAGACTCGGTGAAGATGAAATGGGGGGAGAGAGAAGGGGGAGGGAAGGAAGGGCCACCGCCTAACCTACTGCTCGATTGGGGGCAGAGAAGGCGAGGGAGGGGGTGGGTGGGGGCGGCGGAGCTCGGGAGCGAGGTCGCTGGTGGGTGGGGGTGGCGGCGGTGGGGGAGGGAGAGGAAGAATGGAAATGAGGGTGAGGGGGCGGCTGGGTCTTGGATATTACTGGGGGAGGGTTAGCAATGGCGCACCTTTTAGGGGTGCGCCATAAAAAGGGGTATATCAATGGCGCACCTTTTAGGGTTGCGCCGTAAACACCGTGATAGCAATGGCACACCTTCTCCTGGTGCGCCATTACTAACTTTTTTTATTTTTTTGGATTTTTAGTTGCATGTAATAATTTAAGATTTGAGATAAAAAAAAGGAAAATGCAAATGGAGTGATAAAACCATTGTGCAAAGATTTAGAATTAGATGACATGGTTGAAATCAAGTGATACATGTAATAATTTAGTTGCATGTAATAATTGAGCTTGCCACTGACACACACACACGCGGCCGACACGTCGTGATTCGATCTTAGCTATCTTTTCACAATCTTCTTGCCCTTCTTTTTCGCAAATGGAGTTCTTCTCTTGAACGGACGTCCTTTAGGTAGGGTGGTCCTGCTTCTTCTTGTGGTGTATGGTACTTCATCGTCGTCATCATCTTCCATCTTCGGGGCGCCGTACTTGTCGTTGGCTTCGGGTATAACCATGGTGGTGAAATACCGGTCTTCTTTTAGGACGCTCTTGGCCCATCTGACACGGAACATCGGTGCCCTGTGACAAGGCGAATATGAGTTTTTCTTCCGCGGAAGAATCCTCATGTAAAGGGTACGACAGAAGCTTCTCCTTGAACCAACGCGTGAAACATGAGTTGTTCTCTTTGATTATATCTCCGTCCGTCCTCTGTTGGCCTCGGTCATTGTACGTCTTCTCAATAAAGGTTTTGTGCTCTACCACCCAAGGATCGACCATGTCTATGTGTTGTAGCGCGACTAGGTTTGCTCTTTCAAAGTCGGCGAGTCGACCCTTGAAGTCGACATGCATTTCGCGGCGACCCTCGCGGTGATCCCATCCAGCGAGCCTGCCGAGGTGCCTGTTGACGGGCAGACCAACGGGGTTCTCGATGCCTAGATAATTCGTGCAATAGGAGATGCACTCTTCGGTCAGAAAGCCCTTGGCTATGCTTCCATCTGGACGTGCCCTGTTGTGAACGTATCCTTTGATGACACCATTCATCCTTTCGAACGGCATCATGCTGTGCAGGAACGTCGGCCTGAGTTGGATGATATCCGCCATGATATGGACCAGCAGATGCACCATAACATCGAAGAATGCGGGCGGGAATTAGATCTCAAGCTCGCATAGTATCACCACGATCTCTTCCTGTAGCCTTCTGAGTTGCCTCACGCCAACCGACTTCCGAGAGATGACGTCGAAAAAGTTGCATAGGCCAAATAGCGTTTCACGGACGAGCGCGTCCATGATCCCATGGATTGCAACTGGAAGTACCTACGTCATCAGCATGTGACAGTCGTGAGACTTCATCCCGCTGAACTTCTGCTTCGCTGAGTCTAGGTATCTGCTTATCTTCCCCGCGTAATCGTAAGGAAGTTTTACTCCTACGAGGCAGGTGAAAAAATGCTCGATCTCCTCCTGACTTAGAGTGAAGCACGCGGGAGGGCAGTCATATTCGATCTTCTTGGCCTTTTTGCCTTTGCGACGACTTTCCGTGTCCTTCGCCTCATCATCATCATCATCATCATTAGGGCGTTTTGCGTGAAGCTCCTCCCTGATGCCCATTGATTGCAAGTCTGCCCTTGCTTTCGGCCCATCTTTGGTCCTCTCTGGCATGTTGAGCAGGGTACCAAGCAGACTCTCGCACACGTTCTTCGTGATATGCATGACATCAAGGCTTTGAGGCACACGGAGGATCTTCCAGTACGACAAGTCCCAGAAAACAGACATCGTTTTCCATACCTTCAGTAGCGGCTCTGGCGCCTTTCGCTTCTTTCCCGGCGGTCTGCTATGTGTGCTTTTCTGGCTGCCAAACGGATTGACTCCATCAGTGCTTGCGCCCAGCACGATGTTCCTTGGATCGTCCCCAAATTTTGGGTGTTCAAAGTTCAACGCTTGCCACTGGCTCGCATCCTTAGGGTGACTCAGCATCTTGTCTTTTTTATTTATCTCCGGATCATTTCCGTCATCTTCTCGCTTCTTCTCCTCCCTATCCGCGTGCCAACGCAGGAGCTTTGCTAGCTTAGGGTCCGCGAAATACCACTGCAGACGAGGAGTGATCGGAAAGTACCACACCACTTTTCGAGGAGCTTTCTTCCTCTTCTTGTATCGAGTGACGCCGCACACCGGACATATGGTAGACTCCGCGTGCTCGTCCCGATAAATGATGCAATCGTTCATGCACACATGGTATTTCACGTGCGGTAAATCCAGAGGACACACGATTTTCTTCGCCTCCTCGAAACTGGTCGGGCACTTGTTCCCCTTGGGAAGACGTTCGTGCCAGAATGACATGTTCTCGTCGAAGCATGCGTCGGTCATTTTGTGTTTTACCTTCATCTCCAGAGCCACGAGCATTACTTTCAGGCAGGTATCCTCGGGCCTGCATCCTTCATACAATGGAGTAACCACGTCTATCTCCAGTTGATCCAGCTTGGCTTTCTCTCGGGCGGCAACTCTTGCGTTACCCGTCTGCTTGAGAAGCACCTCTTGAATATGAGGGTCCTGCACCCAGCCCATCGATGGTCCATCGTCGTCTGCTCCGGCATCTTCATCTTCATGATCATGCCCTTCGTCTTGATCTTTCTCATCATCATGTCCGGCATCTTCTACATGATGACTGTGTCCTGCATCTACTTCGTGATCATGTCCTGGAGATTCTTCGTCTTCTCGCCCGCCCTCGCCGCTATTGTCTTGCTGCCCTTCCTTATTTCATGCCCGGCCCCCATGGACGACTTCATAATCATCTTCATCACCTTGCCACCGATAGCCATCCATGAAACCACGCAAGAGCAGGTGGTCCCGCACCTGTCTGGAATCCGGGTCCATAAGGCTCTTCAGCTTGCATCTTCGACACGGACATCTTATCTCCGTCTCGTTCTTTTGAAGCATCTCGGCTTTTGCGGAGCTCAAAAACCTATTCACGATGCCTTCGGTCATTGTGCGGACCATGGTCGCCTGCGGGGTAGAGCAAAACGATATTTTAGAACCAAAAAAAAATTTGGCATGACTTTGCCTAAAAATAGGACCAAAAAGAATGCATAGTGCCAAATTCTCGCCGAAACGGAAATGAATCAACATTCCGGCAAAATATTGGCAACTATCGCATTTCAAATACCAGTACCTGCAAACACAAACATATGCAACACCACAAACATACGTAGATCTAGGCCATAAAAAGTGTGTACGTTGTTGGAGGGAGAAAAAAGTAGATCTAGAACATAAAGAAAGCTTTCCCCTTACTTACCTATCAAAAAAAGAAAATTTAACCACTTAATTTGGGTGAATCTATGGTGCAAATGAGGTGAGGAGGAGGAGGCAGCCAAGACCAAGCTTGGTAGAGGTGGAGAGAATGAAGTGGGGAAAGTGAGTGTGGTAGGTGGCTGTCAAAAATATCTAGCTGCTCTCAGGTTACCAATGGCGCACCTCCTAAGAATGCGCCGTTGGTAATCAGGGTTACTAATGGCGCACCTGGTGTGTGGTGCGCCATTACTAGTTTTGAAAAAAAAATTGAAAAAAAAAATTGTTAGTAGTGGCGCACCGTGCGTGTGGTGCGCCATTACTAGTTAAAACTAGTAATGGCGCACCAAACCACGGTGCGCCACTGGTAAGTCTGGGGAGGGGGGTGTGCCCAGGAGAAATTTAGCGGTGGCGCACCACACACAAGGTGCGCCATTAGTAATATAAACATTAGTGGTGCACCCATGTGTGGTGCGCCACTGCTATTTGGCAGTGGCGCACCACATACATAGTGCGCCATTAATGTCTATATTAGCTATAGCCCTTTTTCTAGTAGTGACGCGGGGTCTGGGCGGGCACCGACGGGCTCGAGGCGGGTGGCGGCGCGGTCGGGGTAGGCGGCGGGGTGGGCTCAGGGCGGGCAGAGAGGACGGCGGAGGTGGTGGGCGGTGGCGGTGAGAGGGTAGCGGCGGCGGTTGGATCGGGGTTGTCGGGGTCGGGTGCGATAGGGGGAGAGGGAGAGAAATGAGTGGAGGAGGAGGCCCGTCGAGTGGATAAGGTGGCCCTATGCCGACGGCTTAGCCGTCAGCATAGGCTGGGCCCACATGTCAGCGGAAGCGAGCGAAGTGGATAAGGTTCACATATGCCGACGGCCTAGCTGTCGGCATAGATACGAGGCCTATGCCGACGGCTTTACCGTCGGCATATGTGTGACTTAGCAAACTTCAAAGTATAGTCCCACCTCGCCCAAAGACAAACAACATGACCAGTTTAAACAGTTGGCTAATCTAGACGATGTCAGCTCCGGTATTCATTAGACTTCTGTTAAGAAAACGGACAATTACGGTGAAACTTTCAGTGGCCGGCCGGGTCCTTGGGCACTGATTATGGTGAAACCTTCAGTGGCCGGCCCGGTCCCCGGGCACTGAAGGTTTCACCGTGATAGTCTGTTTTCCATGATGGATGCCGGTGTTTTTTATAAATTCAATTATTACAAATTTTTAGTTTGCCCTGTGTAAGCTGTGGTGGCCGTTTCCCCCTCCCGGACACGGTAGCAGCGACGCCCGTGAGGGGGGCACACCCCGGAGCCGCGTGCCGGGTGCCTGCGCCTGCCACCACGCTTCCACAAGCATAGGAGGGCCCACCGCAACACTTGGCGGCATTGCTACCCCCCCAGGTACCCCGTCCCATCTAACCCTGATACAGACGACCGCCGGATCTACCCCTTTGACTTTCGCCGAACGGGGTTTGACGGGTGGACCTTTTCACCTGGTTCTCATAGCCCAGCCCATAGCTACACCCCCGAACACCGTCCCGGCCCAACCCACCCCAAGATTCCCTCCGTGTCATGCCGACGTGGCCGTTTCCCACCTCCGGGACACGGCGACAGCGACGCCTGTGAGGGGGGGCACACCCCGGAGCCGCCTGTCGGGTGCCTGCGCCTGCCACCACGCTTCCACAAGCGTAGTAGGACCCACCGCAACACCTGGCGGCATTGCTACCCCCCCAGGTACCCCGTCCCGTCTCCCCTCTCCGTGAGACGACGGAAGCGACGCCCGTGAGGGGGGGCAATCGATATATATATAATCGAGATATGTTTTCTGTACATAAGGCACATTTAAGTTAATCAAATTAGTTTTGGAAAAAAATAAAAAGAAAAAAGAGAAAATAAATAAAATATTAAAAAATTATTAGAAATATATGCCTACGGCAATGCCGTCTGCATAGCTACGGCCACGGAACGGTAGAGCCCTGGATCGATGACGTGGCGTAGGGCGCGGATCGATGACGTGGCAGGGACCATGCGCCAGGTCTATGCCGACGGCAAGGCCGTCGGCATAGATATGCCACCCCACGGACCGGCGAGCAGCTCCGATCGGTGATGTGGCGGACCACGCGGATTGATGACGTGGGCATACCTATGCCGACGGCCTTCCCGTCGGCATAGCCATACCGACGGCCACCTTTAGCCCGTCGGCGTAGGCGTCACGCCGTCAAACGGCCGTAGCCGCCCGGGTAGCCAGGCCCACAGGATATGCCGACGACCGCCCATATGCCGACGGCCGCCGTAGGCATATGTTTTGCGATGCCGACGGTCGACCTATGCCGACGGCCCCCGTCGTCATAGATGGATATATGCCGACGGCTTATCTACGCCGACGACTTGACCTTGACCTTCGGGATACACCCATCTATGCCGACGGGGGCCGTCGGCATCTGCAGTTATTCTGGTAGTGTGAGATGAATTAACTGACCAGCTAGCTCTAAGTGCTTAACTGCTAGCAGCACTAATACTGTACTATTCTTGGCTTATTTGTCTTTGCCTTTACTAGGATGTAGATCCCGATGGCGTTGGGGCCGAGGAATTCACATTGGCGGAGATGGCGACGGTCACTAGCAACTTCGCCCATGAAGCAAAGATCGGTGAAGGCGGCTCCGGGATCGTATACAGAGGCAGGCTTCGCGATGGGCTGGAGGTGGCCGTCAAGCGCTTGACAAGGAACGCGTATCGAGACAACGAGGATGCTTTCCGCACGGAGCTCGTCATCCTCCCTACCCTTCGCCACGAGCACATCATCCCCCTCTTAGGCGGGTGCTCGGAGGAGGAGGAGCGCCTGCTCGTCTACGAGTACATGAGCAATGGCTCGCTCCACGACCACCTGCACAATCAGCCCGCCCTAACTTCTTGCTCGCCGGTGACGATGTCTTGGAGAGCGCGCGTCGAGGTGCTGCTGGGCGTGTCACGGGCAGTCGAGCACCTGCACAGCCACGCCGCTCCGATCATCCACCACGACATCAAGCCGAGCAACATCCTTCTCGACGCGAGCTGGGGGGGCTCCCCGCCTGGCCGACGGGAGGCTGCTCAGGTGCACCCCGTCGTCGGCACGTATGGGTACGCCGATACGGAGTACCTCTGTACAGGTCGTCTCAGTCCGGCGAGCGACGTGTACAACTTCGGGATGGTGATGCTGGAGGTGCTGACGGGCATGACGGCAGACAGCCAGGTGGTTAACCGGGCGGGCGAGCGCTGGGTCCCTGAGGACTCGGTGAGCTTCGCGCTCCGGTTCGTCGAGGCGGGCGAGCTGGAGGAGGTGCTAGACAGGCGCCCATCGCCGGAACCGGCATCGCAACAACTCAAAGCGCTGGAGCTGGTGGCACACACGGCAGCGCGCTGCGTACGGTTGCGGGGTACTGCCCGGCCGCCCATACAAGATGTTGTGGCTAGCCTGCAGGCGGCGCTTGACATCATCTCGCAAGCATGAATGCATGCTATGGCACGGACTATACAAATGGGTCTGACATAATTTTCGATTAGGCAATTTTTAGCATCTCCCATTGGGTTTCTTTTTTTTGAACATGCATCTCCCATTGCTTGCAGCTAGATACCATAAGCTTTCATATTTTCGTATCGTGTAGCTCCGTAAATAACCTGAAAATCTTGTGTCCTTTACTCTGTTAAATACAACAATTTTGACAGTTTCATAATGCCCAAAGCAAGGCAAAAACTCGCACACGGATACGTGCCTACGATTTTAGGTTTAACTCATCTAACCCGTTGCCAAACATATTTGATATACTAGTAGGCAGAAGCAGGTTAAATTTCATATGAATCATACACCACAGTAAAATTGCAAACAGACAGGCGATAAACAAATGATCAACTATTTCCTCTTGATCACATAAACAACATTGTTTATTACATTGCCAGGCACGCTTTGCCAGATTGTCCTTAGTAAGAATAACACCCCTATGCACAAACCACATGAAAATTTTGGTCTTTGGTTGTACCTCGGCTTTCCAGATATGCTTCGTACATTCTACTGCAACATTTGTATTGGAATGATGAATAATTAAGCGAGCAGGTAGGTATAAAAAAAGCCTTCTTCCTGAAGAAAGGTGCTAATTTTATCAATACGATGATATCGAATGAAATTATTCCAACGCATAAATGGTTTTTAGTTCAAGTTTTCATCATCTTTGGTAAAGTCAAAAGTTCCGCAGAGTAGAGTATATTGCCTTGAACTGTTGACTTAAAGTTCATATGAATAGCTAAACTGTTCAACAGCAGGTAGAGTATACTGGATAGGCTTAAAACAAAATATAATGGAAACAAAAGTAGAAGGACTCGATTTTATTCGCGTGTGAGCTATTCTCTTAAAGCAAAACAACCTGTTCACATGAACATGGTTCAAAACTCTGTCTCGTACAATTATTGGGAATTTGGTATGAAATAGGAACACGATCAAGCAAGGACCAGAAAAAACAATTTATTGGGGACCAGAAAAACAAGAAAAATAGGTCATGAAGTTTCAAACAAGGACGGAGCTCGACAACCTAGGCTCACCAGAGGCCCACTCATAGAGGGCACGCGCCCCTAAGACGTGGCGAGGGGGAATATAGTGGGGTCGCATGGTGGTCCTGCACCATTGATACGTCCATTTTGCATCATACTTTTATGTTGATATTTATTGCATTATGGGCTGTTATTTCACATTATGGTACAATACGTATGCCTTTTCTTTCTTATTTTACAAGATTTACATAAAAAGGGAGAATACCGGCAGCTGGAATTCTGGACTGGAAAGGAGCAAATCTGAGATACCTATTCTGCACAACTCCATATGTCCTCAAACTTTACGGAGAATTATTTTGGAATATATAAAAAATATTGGGCGAAGAAACAACAGAGGGGGACCCACCAGGTGGCCACAAGCCTGGGAGGTGCGCCCTACCCCCCAGGGCGTGCCCCCAGGGCTTGTGGGCCCCCTGACCATTGTCCGGTGCCCATCTTCTGCTATATGGAGGGTTTTCACCTAGAAAAAATAAGAAGGAAGCTTTCGGGACGAAGCGCCGCAGTCTCAAGGCGGAACCTAGGCATAAGCAATCTAGGGCTCCGGCAGAGCGATTCTGTCGGGGAAACTTCCCTCCAGGAGGGAGAAATCGAAGCCATCGTCATCATCAACGATCCTCTCATCGAGGGAGGGTCAATCTTCATCAACATCTTCAACATCACCATCTCCTCTCAAACCCTAGTTCATCTCTTGTATTCAATCTTTGTCCCAAAACTTCAGATTGATACCTGTGGGTTGGTAGTAGTGTTGATTACTCCTTGTAGTTGATGCTAGTTGGTTTATTTGGTGGAAGATCATATGTTCAGATCCTTAATGATATTCAATAACCCTCTGATCTTGAACATGAACATGCATTATGAGTAGTTACGTTTGTTCCTAAGGACATGGGAGAAGTCTTGTTATAAGTAATCATGTGAATTTGGTATTCGTTCGATATTTTGATGTGATGTATGTTGTCTTTCCTCTAGTGGTGTTATGTGAACGTCGACTACATGACACTTCACCATGATTTGGGCCTAGGGGAAGGCAATGGGAAGTAATAAGTAGATGATGGGTTGCTAGAGTGACAGAAGTTTAAACCCTAGTTTATGTGTTGCTTCGTAAGGGGCTGATTTGAATCCACATGTTTCATTTTATGGTTAGATTTATCCTAATTCTTCTTTCGTAGTTGCGGATGCTTGCGAGCGGGGTTAATCATAAGTGGGAGGCTTGTCCAAGTAAGGACAGCACCCAAGCACTAGTCCACCCACATATCAAGTTATCAAAGTAACGACTGTGAATCATATGAGCGTGATAAAAACTAACTTGACAGATATTCTCATGTGTCCTCGGGAGCGCTTTGCTTTATATAAGAGTTTGTCTAGGCTTATCCTTTGCTACAAAAAGGATTGGACCACCTTGCTGCACCTTTGCTACACTTGTTACTTGTTACCCGTTGCGAATTATCTTACTAGCAAACTATCTGTTACCAATAATTTCAGTGCCTGCAGAAAATACCTTGCTGAAAACCGCTTGTCATTTCCTTCTGCTCCTTGTTGGGTTCGTCACTCTTACTTATCAAAAGGACTATGATTGATCCCCTATACTTGTGGGTCATCAAGACTCTTTTCTGGCGCCGTTCCCGGGGAGTGAAGTGCCTTTGGTGAGTGGAATTTGGTAAGGAAACATTTATATTGCATGCTGAAATTTATTGCCACACGTCACTATGAAAAATAATCCTTTGAGGGGCTTGTTCGGTGTATCTTCACCTAGACCGGAAGAACAAAGAGTTGCTCCTCAACCTACTGCACCTACTGAAAATATTTATTATGAAATTCCTTCAGGTATGATAGAGAAACTGCTAGCTAATCCTTATAAAGGAGATGGAACACTACATCCGGATTTGCATCTAATCTATGTGAATGAAGTTTGTGGATTATTTAAGCTTGCAGGTTTATCCGGAGATGAAGTCAAGAAGAAGGTCTTCCCTTTATCTTTGAAGAGAAAGGCATTGACATGGTATAGGCTATGTGATGATATTGGAGCTTGGAATTACAACCGATTGAAATTGGAATTTCATCAGAAGTTTTATCCTATGCATCTGGTTCATCGTGATCGGAATTATATATATAATTTTTGGCCTCGTGAAGGAGAAAGTATCGCTCAAGCTTAGGGGAGGCTTAAGTCAATGTTATATTCATGCCCCAATCATGAGCTCTCAAGAGAAATTATTATACAGAAGTTTTATGCTCGGCTTTCTCGTAATGATCAATCCTAGCTCGATACTTCTTGTATCGGTTCTTTTATGAAGAAGACTATTGAATTCAAATGGGATCTCTTAGAAAGAATTAAACGCAACTCTGAAGATTGGGAGCTCCACGAAGGTAAGGAGTCAGGCATAAACCTTGAGTTTGATTGTGTTAAATCTTCTATGGATACCGACGTTTTTCATGAATTGAGCACTAAATATGGACTTGATTCTGAGATAGTAGCTTCATTTTGTGAATCATTTGCTACTCATGTTGATCTTCCTAAGGAGAGGTGGTTTAAATATCATCCTCCCATTGAAGTAAAAAATAGTAGAACCCATTAAAGCCGAAGAAGAAACCATTACTTATAATGTTGATCCAATTATTCCTACTGCTTATATTGAGAAACCACCTTTTCCTGTTAGGATAAAAGAACATGCTAAAGCTTCAGCCGTGGTTCGTAAGAGTTATACTAGAACACCTACACCCCCTGAACAAATTAAAATTGAACCTAATGTTGCTATGGTTAAAGATCTCTTGGGTGAAAATATTGATGGGCATGTTATTTATTTCTGTGATGAAGCTACTAGAATTGCTAAACCCGATGAAAAGGATAAACATAGACATGTTGTTGGCATGCATGTTGTCTCTGTTAAAATAGGATATCATTGTTATCATGGCTTATGTCATTTGGGTGCTAGTGTGAGTGCAATTCCGTTTACTTTATATCAAGAAATTATGAATTATATTGCACCTGCTGAGTGAGAAGATATTGAGGTTACTATTAAGCTTGCTAATAGAGACACTATTACACCACTTGGGATTGTGAGAGATGTTGAAGTCTTGTGTGGGAAAATAAAATACCCTACTGATTTTCTAGTTCTAGGTTTCCCACAAGATGATTTTTGTCCCATTATATTTGGTAGACCTTTCTTAAACATAGTTAATGCTAAGATAGATTGTGAGAAAAAAAATGTTAGCGTAAGTTTCGGGGATGTGTCTCATGAGTTTAATTTCTCCAAATTCCATAGACAACCTCGTGATAAAGAATTGCCTAGTAAAGATGAAATTATTGGTCTTGCTTCTATTGTCGTGCCTCCTACTGATTCTTTAGAACAATATTTGCTAGACCATGAAAATGACATGTTTATGAATGAAAGAAATGAAATAGATGAGATATTCTTTACACAAATGCCTATTTTGAAACACAATTTGCCTGTTGAGACTCTTGGAGATCCTCTTCCACCCAAGAGTGATCATGTGTTCGATCTTAAACAATTACCTGATACTCTGAAATATGCTTATCTCAATGAAAGGAAGATATATCCTGTTATTATTAGTGCTAACCTTTCAAAGCATGAAGACAAGAGATTATTGAAAACTCTGAGGAAGCACTGTGCCGCTATTGGATATACACTTGATGATCTTAAGGGCATTAGTCCCACTCTATGTCAGCATAAAATTAATATGGAACCTGATGCTAAACCAGTTGTTGATCACAAGCGACGGTTGAATCCTAAGATGAAAGAAGTGGTAAGAAATGAAATACTAAAGCTTCTGGAAGCAGGTATAATGTATCCTATTGCTGATAGTAGATGGGTTAGTCCTGTTCACTGTGTCCCTAAGAAGGGAGGTATTACTGTTGTTCCTAATGATAAAAATGAACTTATCCCACAGAGAATTATGACAGGTTATAAGATGGTAATTGAGTTTAGAAAATTAAATAAAACTACTAGGAAAGATTATTATCCTCTGCCATTTATTGATCAAATGCTAGAAAGACTATCAAAACATACACATTTCTTCTTTCTAGATGGATACTCTGGTTTTTCCCAAATACCCGTGTCACTAGAGGATCAAGAAAAAACCACTTTTACATGCCCTTTTGGTACCTTTCCTTACACACATATGCCTTTTGGTTTATGCAATGCACCCGCTACTTTTGAAAGATGTATGACTGCTATATTCTCTGACTTTTGTGAAAATATTGTTGAGGTTTTCATGGATGATTTTTTCGTATACGGAACTTCTTTTGATGATTGCTTAAGCAACCTTGACCGAGTTTTGCAGAGATGTGAAGAAACTAATCTTGTCTTGAATTGGGAGAAGTGCCACTTTATGGTAAATGAAGGTATTGTCTTGGGGTATAACATTTCTGAAAGAGGTATTGAAGTTGATAAAGCTAAAGTAGATGCTATTGAAAAAATGTCGTGTCCTAAAGATATCAAAGGTATAAGAATTTTCCTTTGTCATGCTGGTTTCTATAGGAGATTTATTAAAGACTTCTCTAAAATTTCTAGGCCTCTCACTAATATTTTGCAAAAAGATGTTCCATTCGTTTTTTATGATGATTGTGTGGAAGCATTTGAAATACTTAAGAAAGCCTTAGTTTCTGCACCTATTGTTCAACCACCTGATTGGAACATACCCTTTGAAATTATGTCTGATGCTAGTGATTATGATGTTGGTGTTGTTCTAGTACAAAGAGTTGATAAGAAATTAAATGCTATCCATTATGCTAGTAAAACTCTAGACAGTGCTCAAAGAAATTATGCTACTACTGAAAAAGAATTTTTAGCAGTTGTGTTTGCTTGTGATAAATTTAGATCTTATATTATTGATTCTAAAGTAACTTTTCACACTGATCATACTGCTATTAAATACCTTATGGAAAAGAAAGATGCTAAACCTAGACTCATTAGGTGGGTTCTCTTACTACAAGAATTTGATTTACATATTATTGATAGAAAGGGAGCTGAGAACCCCGTAGAAGACAACTTGTCTAGGTTAGAAAATATTCTTGATGACCCACTACCTATTGATGATAGCTTTCCTAATGAACAATTAGCTGTTATAAATACTTCTCATAGTACCCCATGCTATGCAGACTATGCTAATTACATTGTTGCTAAATTTATACCGCCTAGTTTTACATACTAACAAAAGAAAAGGTTTTTCTATGATTTAAGACATTACTTCTGGGATGACCCACATCTTTATAAATAAGGAGTAGATGGTGTTATTAGACGTTGTGTACCTGAGCATGAACAGGACCAAATCCTACGCAAGTGTCACTCTGAGGCTTACGGAGGTCACCATGCTGGAGAGAGAACTGCACACAAGGTATTACAATCTGGTTTTTATTTGCCAGCTCTTTTCAAGGATGCTCGTAAGTTTGTCTTGTCTTGTGATGAATGTCAAAGAATTGGTAACATTAGTAGAAGTTAGGAAATGCCTATGAATTATTCACTTATTGTTGAACCATTTGATGTTTGGGGATTAGATTATTTGGGAATTTTTCCTTCCTCCAATGGGTATACACATATTTTGGTTGATGTTGATTATGTTACTAAGTGGGTAGAAGCTATTCCAACTAGTAGTGTTGATCACAACACTTCTATTAAAATGCTTTAAAAAGTTATTTTTTCGAGGTTTGGAGTGCCTAGATATTTAATGACTGATGGTGGCTCACACTTTATTCATGGTGCTTTCCGTAAATTGCTTGCTAAGTATGATGTTAACCATAGAATTGCATCTCCATATCATCCTCAGTCTAGTGGTCAAGTAGAATAAAGTAATAGAGAAATAAAATTGATCTTGCAAAAGACTATTAATAGATCTAGGAAGAATTGGTCTAAGAAACGTGATGATGCATTATGGGCTTATATAATTGCTTATAAAAATTATATCGGTATGTCTCCATATAAAATGGTTTATGGGAAAGCATGTCACTTACCTCTCGAACTAGAACATAAAGCTTATTGGGCAATTAAAGAACTCAACTATGATTTCAGACTTGCCGGTGAGAAGAGGTTATTTGACATTAGCTCACTTGATGAATGGAGAACCCAAACCTATGAAAATACCAAATTGTTTAAAGAAAAGGTTAAAAGATGGCATGGCAAAAGGATACAAAAGCGTGAATTTAATGTAGGTGACCATGTCTTGCTATACAATTCTCGTTTAAGATTTTTTGTAGGAAAACTTCTCTCCAAATGGGAAGGCCCTTACATAATCAAAGAAGTTTATCGTTTCGGTGCCATCAAGATCAACAATGCCAAGGGCAATAACCCAAAGGTGGTGAATGGGCAAAGAAGCAAACATTATATCTCAGGTATGCCTATAAATGTTGAAACTAATATTATTCATACCATAACACCGGAGGGGTATATAAGGGAAACTTTCCAAAACACTCCAGAACCGTGAAAAGGAATAGGTATGTGATACGATAAGTAAACCGACTCCAAAACTTTTCCAAAAGCAATTTTACTCCGTTTAGGAATATTTAAAAAACAGGAAAATAAGAAGTAGTCCGAATAGCGCAGGAGGAGGCGACAAGCCGTGGGGGCGCGCCTCCCAGGCTTGTGGCCACCTCGAGTGCCCTCTGGACTCTGTTATCTCCTAGAATACTTCTTTTGCACGGTAAAAATTCATTATATAATCTCCCGAAGGTTTTGACCACCGTATCACGACAATATCCTCTGTTCTTGTTTCTTGTTGTTTTTCTATCAGATCTGAAAATATGTCGTCTCAAGATTCGGAGGGAGAGAGCTATGTTGCTGATTATATCGCAAACCCAATGGTCTATGGGGAGGTGGATCATTACGGTTGGACCACAGATGAGGAGGAAGACTTTCGACATGGAGAAAACAAGGGACGACAGATCTGATGAAGATGAAGATCCACTACCTCAACCTGGAGATATGCACGTGGAATTCAAGAAGTCAAGCCTTCCTAACAGAGGAGGCAAATCTAAGGTTCAATTCATCCCATCCCATTTTCTGCAGGAAAGCAAGGCGGCATTATGCAAAAGGGTATTAAAGCTTGAGCTAGAGAATGATGATCTGCGGGAGGAAAATTTTAGCCTTAGATGCAAGCTGGAGAAGAAGAATACTACCACACCACCATCACCACCACCTTCGAAGAAAGAGACTTGAGTACATGGGCATGGGCACTCCCCTTGGCTTACGACAAGCTTGGGGGAGGTGCCCCGGTATCGTATCACCATCACATCTTTACTTTATCGTTTACCTTAGTTCGATCCTTTTGGTTATATCTTGATTTAGTAGAATAAAAGTTTTAGTATGATTTAGTCTTTGAGTTTTGCTTTGTGTTTTACCTATGTAATCGAGTGCGAGAGTTATATAATAAAGATCAGTTTTCAGTTGAGGGCTTGCTTTGATCTTGGAAAAGGAAAAGAGAATAAAAGAAATAAAGAGATTATATATAATCTTATGTAAAGTGGTGACTTCACATATAAGAAGTATGTCACATGAAATTTATTAAGGGTTGATAAACATAGTTTTGGTCATTGTTGCAATTAATAGGAAGTAATAAAGAAAAAGAGGTCTCACATATAAATACACTATCTTGGACATCTTTTATGATTGTGAGCACTCATTAAAAATATTATATGCTAATAAGTTGATGTTGGACAAGGAAAACAACATAATGAGTTATGTTTTCTTATATCCGAATAGAAGTTATATTGCCATGGATCCTCCAACATGTTGAGCTTGCTCCTCATCCTATGCTAGCCAAATCTTTTGCACGAAGTAGAGATACTACATGTGCATCCAAAATCCATCAACCCAGCTTTGCCATGAGAGTCCACCATATCTACCTATGGGTTGAGTAAGTTGTCATCGGTGCAAGCAATAAAAATTGCTCTCTAAATATGTATGATCTTTTAGTGTGAGGAAAATAAACTTTATACGAACTTGTGATATGGAAGAAATAAAAGCGACGGACTGCATAATAAAGTTCTTTATCACAAGCAGCAATATAAAGTGACGTTCTTTTGCATTAAGATTTTGTGCATCCAACCATAAAAGCGCATGAAAACCTCTTCTTCCCTCTGCGAATGGCCTATCTTTTACTTTCACCTTCTACCTTTATACAAGAGTCATGGTGATCTTCACCCTTCCTTTTTATATTTCTCTTTTTGGCAAGCACTATGTGTTGGGAAGATCCAGACATATATATCCACTCGGATGTAGGTGATCATAAATTATAATTGTTGACATTACCCTTGAGGTAAATGGTTGGGAGGCAAAATTACAAGCCCCTATCTTCCTATGTGTCTGATTGAAACTTTGATCTCATAAGTATCGCGTGAGTGTTAACACTTATGAAAGATTAAATGATGGTTGAGTATGTGAACATGTAAAATAAAAGTTCTTACATTGACTCTTTCTGACATTATGATAAATTGCCATTGCCTCAATGACCGAGATTATAGTTTGTTAGATTTCAATAAAGTTTTTGAGTCATACTTTACCTTGTGAATGAATTATCACTTTAGCATAAGAAGTTATATGCCAATATATTGCTTTTTTAAAAGATGATCATGATGCCTTCATGTCCATATTTTATTTTATCGACACCTCTATCACTAAACATGCGGACATGATTATCGATTTCAGCTTTCGCTTGAGGACAAGCGAGGTCTAAGCTTGGGGGAGTTGATACGTCCATTTGGCATCATCCTTTTATGTTGATATTTATTTCATTATGGGCTGTTATTTCACATTATGGTACAATATATGTGCCTTTTCTCTCTTATTTTACAGGATTTACATGAAGAGGGAGAATACCGGCAGCTGGAATTCTAGATCGGAAAGGAGCAAATCTAAGATACCTATTCTGCACAACTCCAAATGTCCTGAAACTTTACAGAGAATTATTTTGGAATATATAAAGAAATATTGGGCGAAGAAACAGCAGAGGGGGACCCACCAGGTGGCCACAAGCCTGGGGGACGCGCCCTACCCCCAAGGGCTTCTGGGCCCCTGGCCATCGTCTGGTGCCCATCTCCTGATATATGGAGGGTTTTGACCTAGAAAAAATAAGAAGGAAGCTTTCGGGACGAAGCACCGCCGTCTCGGGGCGGAACCTGGGCAGAAGTAATCTAGGGCTCCGGCAGAGTGATTCTGTGTGACGCCCCCGACTCAATCGTGCACTAATCATACATGCAAACATGCACGATCAAGCACAGGGACTCACAGGAAGATATCACAACACAACTCTAACACAAATAAACGGAGATCCATAATATTACAGACCAGGGATCACGAAGATCCGAATACATGAGTCAGTCATACAAATATTATCTGAGTACAGACATAGTTAGACAAGTTTTGCCTTAAGAAGGCTAGCACAAACAACGACTCTAGATCGAAAGGCGTAGGCCTCCTGCCTGGGAGCCTCCGATCCTACTCCTGGTCGGCTGGCTCGATCCAGTAGTACGTGCCGTCTGGACCCTCCTGGTAGTAAGCTCCTGAGGTGGCATCTGGCTCTGGGGCTCCATCGTCTAGTGTATCATCAAATTGGGGTATGGGGAAAAAGAAGTAACAAAGCAACCGTGAGTACTCAGCCGAAGTACTCTGCAAGCAAGGATCTACACTACATATGCAACATTATCAAAGGGGAGAGGCTGTATATGTGGACTGGGCTGCAGAAATGCCAGAATAGAGAGAAGGCCTAGTCCTATCGAAGACTAGCATCTTCACGAAGTCACCATCTTGCAGCATTAGAAGAGAGTAGAATAGCATTTTATTAAGCAAGCATGTTGAAGCAAGCCTAGAGATCCTTCCTCGACTCCCAGCGAGAAAGCGATCCCGAAGCTTCAATTAAGTAACAATTATCCAGTTCAAGTAGTAGATCGGGATATACAAACTGAGTGTCCTTTACTGTAGGACCGGCTATCGATAGATTATTCATCCCTGCAGGGGTGCACTACTGTTACCCAACACGCTCGATCAACACTGGCCGGACACACTTGCTGGGTAATGCCCGGCCTCGGAAGATCAACATGAAGCAGTGCCCTACCTAGGCTCAGCAGAGAGGTCAGCACGCCGGACTAACCTATGCACCCAAAGGTCTTGGGCCATCGCCCTGGGCACCCTGCGCGTTGCGAGACTGGCCGGGGTGCAGGCGCGACACTGAACTTGTCAGTGAAGTATCCTGCCCAATCCCGACAATCAGCCCGCACGATGAACCGTGATGTCTGAAGAGCTTTCGGGAGAAACGTACGACGTAGGGGGGCCCATAAACCATAATCCCGCATGGTGGTAGTGCGTATAGGGCACATCGACCCACTCAGATCAAACACCCAAATCCGATAGGCTGATTTAGTAACACACGGAGACAGTCAGAGTTTCTGAAGCTCCGCCACAATATCACACTCGAGTGCCCTTCTGGCACACCCGACATCATAGATCCCCTGCGGGCACCCATCAGGGTCGACCCACCTGTAACAAAGGTCCAAGTAATCGTGTGGTCATAACATCAAGAGGAAAACCCAAGGAATCACCCTCGGTGGATTCCACTCGATGAAATCATCAGGGTGAACATATGAGGCATCACCCTCGAGGTTCACACTGAGGGGTTGCACGACAGAGTCGTATCGTAAGTGGAGAAGGAGGAATCACCCTCGATGACCACGACCGAACAGCTACACTGCAGAGTATTCATCAGAAGTGCGTTACGAGGTATCACCCTCGGCACTCGATAGTAACTAAGCAGAGTCGTACAACTAAGGGGGTGAAGTGATGTGTCGGTCTCTGGTCGACGATCACACTGGTCGAGTCGTCGATGATCAAGCAGGGGTAACAAGGGTAAGGTGGTGGGGGTCACTGATGGTTCACTACCAACCTTTACTAAGCAGTTTAACATAGGCAGGTAAGGTAACAATAAACAGGTTACAAAGGCAGGCTATGCATCAGAATAGGAGCAAACATTAACAGTAGCAAAATCTAATGCAAGCAGGAGAAATGGAATGGGCGATATCTGGATGCTCAAGGGGGGGGGGCTTGCCTGGTTGCTCTGGCAAGAAAGAGGGGTCGTCAACGGGCTACTCGTCTGGAGCGTAGTCGTACTCAGCTGCAATGGCGTCGGTCTCGGCGTCTATCGAGAGAGAAGGAGGGGGAAAGAAATAATAAATACACGGCAAAAATGCAAACAATATGCATGACATGTCTAAATGCTATGCAGAGGTGTTCTACTGCCTAACTAAATGAGTTAGTTAATTTAGGAATTTATTTGGATTTATTTAATTAAAGTTGGGCACTATTCATTTAAAGAAATCGGTCTAAAAGTTCCATGTTCATCTAGCTAGGGACATCTGACAGGAATACGGAGGGCGTATTCAGATTCGTATCAAAATTCTGAGCAACTTTCATATATAAATTATTTTCATCGGAGTTACGGATTATTTTATATGATTTTCTAAAGTTTTAATTGATTTTCTGAATTTAATTATTTATTTTAAATCAACATTATCCGATACAGTGTAGGCTGACGTCAGCATGACCTAGGTGTGACGTCAGCAAGTCAACAGGGGCTGACCGGGGTCAAACCTGACAGGTGGGTCCCATGGGACCCACATGTCAGTGACTCAGCTAATTAAACAGAGTTAGATTAATCTAATTAACCTAATTAGCAGGTGGGGCCCACTGTCAGTGGCTGTTAATATAACTAATTAACTAATTCGGTTAATTAGTATCTTAATTAGTGTTTTTATTTATTTTAAAACGTTTAAACGGGTGGGGCCCGCGTGTCAGTGACACGGGTTGCCCAGTCAGCAGCGCTGACTGGTCAACGGAGCCCACAGGGCCCACAGTCAGCGGCACGGGGGCGCCCCACGTGGAGCCACGTGGGCGCCCGGTCAGCGCCGGCCGCCGGAACTGCGCCGGCGAGCGCCGGACGCAGCCGAGGACTCCGGCGAGCTCGGGATCGAGCTGTGGTGCACCGATTCGGGCGATTCCAATTGCGTTTGAGAGCTGGCAGTGGGCCGCATCGAGTGGGGGCGGTGGCGACGCCGGGGACGTGCCGGAGCGGCGACGACGATGACGGAGGCGGACGGTGGGACACGGGTGTGGTGGTGAACGGCGATACGGCGCGCAAATGGACGAGGCGAAGCGCTGGGGAGGCCCTACACGGCACGGTGAGCAAAATGCGCGCGGGCCCGAAGCCATTGGGTCGCCGGATCCACACCGGCGACGAGCTCAGGCGGAGCGGCGTTCGGGCAAGAAGGGGGCTGCGGCTACGGCTATGGAGAGCGCGCGGGGAGAGGGGGAGGAGGACGAGGTGCTCACAGCGGTGCAGAGAAGGCCCGGGGAAGAACAGAGGAGCTCGGGGCGGCGCGAATCGAAGCGGCGATCACCGGAGCCCGTGCGGTGGGGGCGAGCTCGTAGCGCCCGCAGCAGGTGCTCCCGGCTTCGGTTGAGCGGTGGGGAGGAGATAGTCGACGTCGGGGAAGCGTGTGGGCACGTCGGTGAGACGAAGAGGTGGCGGTGGCCGCGCGGTTTAGCCGTGGCCGTCCATGGCGGCGTCGGGTGAAATGGGGAGCGAGGGAGAGGGCGAACGGCGCGGCTAGGGTTCACCTACGGGGTCGGGGACGGGCACTTGTAGGCATCCGCGACGCAGCAGCGTGCGCTGTCGAGCAGAGGCGAGGGGGGTGGGTGCGCGGCGTGCGGCAGAGGCGATAGCGACCGCGCGCGTGAGCAGTAGGAGGGAGACGAGGTAGGGAGTGGGCTGGGCTGGCACTGTGCACTTGCGGCCCGGGCAAAATGGGCTTCTTTTCCTTTTTCTATTTTTCCGTTTTCTCTTCTGTTTTGTTTTGTCTTTTGTCATTTGTTTTTATCTCAAACAACTTTTGTGAAATATGAGACTAGCCCAAATAAATATGGTGCATTATATGCCACTGCAATAAAATGGTTTTGAGTCCAAAGGCTTTCACTTGGGATTTTATTTATTTAAAATGGTATTAATTAATTCTTTTTTGCTTCTGTTAGAGTCACTTAATTTGTTTATTAAATGTTGGTTACAATTTTAGAATTGCCTCTAGAATATTTGTCATTTAATGAACATTTTAGTTTCTGATTTTGAATAACTTTTATTTTCCACTTTTAATTTTATTTGAAGTTTGAACTAGGAGCTGAAATGCAATATGATGCAAATGATGATTAGGCACTGTTAATCATGCTGACTTGTCATTATCAAAAGGTGATCACTGTGGCTAATGACATGGGGTGTTACAATTCTCCTCATCTATCAAGAATTCTCGTCCCGAGAATTAAGAGGAAGACTGAAAGAAAGCGGGGTATTCTTCGCGAAGACGATCCTCGCGTTCCCAAGTGGCTTCATCTTCAGAACGATTTGACCACTGAACCTTGAGGAATTTGATTGCCTTCTGACGAGTTCGACGTTCAGCTTGATCAAGAATACGGATGGGATATTCTGGATAAGACAGATCTTCCCGTAATTCAAGCATTTCATGATCCACTGCTCGAATAGGATCCTTGAAGCAGCGACGGAGTTGGGATACATGAAAGACATCATGCACTTGAGAAAGATTTGGTGGCAATCGCAATTGATATGCCACTTCTCGACGGGCAAGAATACGGAACGGGCCAATGTAGCGAGGAGCTAACTTGCCTTTGTTCCCGAACCGATGAGTACCTTTCAAAGGGGTGATGCGGAGGTAAGCTTGCTCGCCTGGCTGATAGACCATTTCCTTGTGCTTTCGGTCATAGTTGGTCTTCTGACGAGACTGAGCAGTTTTTAGATGTTCACAAACAATGCGGACTTGTTCTTCAGCTTGTTGGATAATGTTCGGTCCGACGAGTGAGCGTTCCCCAGTTTCTGACCAATTTAGAGGGGTTCGACACTTACGTCCGTAAAGAACTTCAAATGGTGCCATCTTCAGACTAGCTTGATAGCTATTGTTGTAAGATAATTCCGCATACGGGAGAGATTCCTCCCATTTCTTACCGAAGGAGATGACGCAAGCTCGTAACATATCTTCGAGCACTTGATTAACTCGTTCGACTTGACCCTATGACTGAGGGTGAAAGGCGGTGCTGAAGGACAGATGAGTTCCCATAGCTTCTTGGAAACTATTCCAGAATCTAGAGGTGAAGAGGCTGCCACGATCCGAACTGATCTCCAACGGAACACCGTGGAGTGACACAATCCGGGAAACATACAAATCTGCTAAATGACTAGTAGTGATTGTCTCCTTAACTGGCAAAAAGTGAGCAAGCTTTGAGAACCGGTCAATGACGACAAAAATAGCATCATGACCCTTCTGAGATCTGGGAAAACTAGTAATGAAATCCATTTGGACTTTGTCCCATTTCCATTCAGGAATATCAAGTGGTTGCAGAGTTCCAGCAGGCCTTTGATGTTCTGCTTTAATGCGGCGGCAAACGTCACACTCAGAAACATAATGAGCAATGTCTCACTTCATATTAGGCCACCAGTATCTCTGACAAATGTCACGGTACATCTTTGTGCTACCAGGTTGAATTGACAGAGGAGTGTCATGAGCTTCTTTCATAACGTGTTCCCTCTCATCCTTGAACTTGGGTACGAAGAGACGGTGTTGGAAAAATAGGATCCCATCCTTATCAAGATGGAATTCCGACGGCTTTCCTTTCTCGAGGTACCTCTTAATCCTTTCAACTTTAGAGTCATACTTTTGTATAATCTTAATGCTGTGCTCAAGATCTGGTTCAATAACCAGGGTATTGAGATAACCCTGTGGAACAATATGGAGGTTCAATTTGCGAAGTTCTTCAGAAAGGAGAGGTTGTGCTTCCTGAACCATAAGATTATTGCAATAAGCCTTACGACTCAAAGCATCGGCCATTACATTAGCCTTGCCAGGGGTATCTGAGATATTCATATCATAATCGGCAATTGTTTCGAGCCATCTTTGTTGACGGAGGTTCAGATCCGGTTGAGTATATAAATACTTCAAACTCTGATGAACCGTGTATATCTCGCAATGATTACCGAGAAGGTAATGTCGCCATAGCTTCTGAGCATAAATAACCGCAGAAAGTTCGAGATCGTGCACTGGGTAATTTTCTTCATGAGGACGCAATTGTCGAGAGGCATTAGCAATCACTTTGCGCTCTTGCATTAGGACACAGCCTAATCCTTGACGAGATGCATCACAGTATATCACGAAATCCTTTTGAGAATCCGGGGGTGCTAGCACTGGGGCAGATGTTAACTTATCTTTTAGTGTCTGAAAGCTTTCTTGACATTTTTCTGTCCACTCAAATTTAACACCTTTGTGGAGCAGATTCGTCAATGGTTTTGCAATCTTGGAAAAGTTCTCAACAAATCGACGGCAATAACTAGCAAGTCCGAGAAAATTTTTGACTTGCTTGACATTCTTCGGGGGAGTCCAGTCAAGAATGGCTTGAACTCGTTCTGGGTTAACAGCAATTCCATTCTTGGAAATCACATGACCAAGGTAGGTCACTTCAGATAACCAGAATTCGCACTTGGAGAATTTAGAATACAACTGATGTTCTCGTAGCTTCTCCAATACAAGCCGAAGATGTTCAGCATGTTCTTCTTCATTCTTGGAATATATAAGGATATCATCCAAATAAAACCACGACGAATTTGTTGAGGTAATCCATGAAGATATAGTTCATTAACCGGGAGAAGGTTGCTGGAGCATTTGTTAAGCCAAATGACATGACCGTGTACTCATAAGAGCCATAACGAGTGACAAAGGCGGTCTTCGGAATATCCTCTTCGCGAACACGGATCTGATGATAACCCAACCTCAAGTCGAGTTTCGAGAAGACAGCGGATCCAGCAAGCTGATCATAAAGATCATTGATCTGGGGCAGTGGGTATTTATTCTGGATTGTGGCTTGGTTAATGGGCCGATAATCCTGAACCAATCGGTTAGTTCCATCCTTCTTCTTAACGAAGAGTGAAGGGGCTCCCCAAGCAGAGGAACTGGGGCGGATGAAACCTTTCTTAAGTGACTTGTCAATTTCTTCCTTAAGCTCAAGGAGTTCATGCGGCGGCATCTTATAAGGACGCTTCGCAATAGGGGTAGTGCCAGGCTTCAAGTCAATGACAAACTCGACAGCCCTAACCGGGGGTATTCCTTGAAGCTCTTCTGGAAAAATGTCCAGAAATTCTTGAACGACAGGAACGTTCTCAATTCCTTCTAGAGGTGAGGCGTTCAAAGCATTCAGAGCATATATTTGAGCTTCAGCATCCCGAGTAATGCGGGCTGTATAATTCACTATCTCGTCGGAGGGGTGAAGAAGTTGGACGACTTTAGTGGCACAATTGATCGAAGCAATGTGAGCTTTCAACCAATCCATTCCGAGTATGAGGTCTATGGTGGAAGACTTCAAGACGATGGGTGAGGCAAGGAATTCCAACCCTTTAATTTCGACGATAACGTCAGGTGCTATCACGTCAGCAAGACAGTGACCTCCGGGAGTTTTAATGACTAACGGAGTATGCATCTTCTCATACCGAATGACATGCATGAATGCAAATTTTCCAGAGATGAATGAATGTGATGCTCCTGAATCAAATAAAATAGAAGCAGGTACTGAGTTAACGAGAAGGGAACCCATCACAGTAGCAGGTTGATCCTGGACTTCTTCAATATCAATGTTGTAAGCGTGTCCACGACCATGAGCAGCAGACCCAGTATTATAGTTGCGGGTCTGATTGTTGCCACGACCATTGCCACGGCCAGTACGAGGAAAATCCAACTGATTATGAGTCTGGCGGCAGTCTCTGGCATGGTGACCTAGTTTGCGGCACTTGAAGCACAGACCATCTTTAGGACGAAGAGGAGCATTTTGTTGAATAGCTTGAGCTCTTGGCTGCCTCGATGGTGGAGGAAGCAGACGTGGTGCAGCATAGTTGTTCTTTGGCGCATGGGCATTTGGACGGAACACGTTGTTGGGAATCCAGACTCGACGCTTCTGGGCTGAGCCCGAAGATGAGCCAGTATCACGATAGCGCTTCTGCGAGTCCTTGTGTTTCATCTGAGCGTTCTCAACCAGAATAGCCTTGTTCACAAGAGTTGAAAAGTCATTGAAGTCTTGAGCAGCAAGTGCAAGCTCGAGGTCTGGGTGGAGTCCATTATGAAACTTCTGTTGTCTATGGGCATCTATGGCGATGTCTTCTTCAGCATAGCGGGAGAGGTCAAGAAATTCCCGTTGATAAGCTTTGACAGTCTTGTTGCCCTGAGTGAGGTTGCGGAACTGGGTCTTCATCCGGTACATAATTCCCTGAGGAATATAACGCGCACGGAAAGCAGCCTGGAACTCATACCAGGTAACCACTGTTCTAGCAGGTAGTGTACGCTTGTGTGTGTCCCACCATTGGGCAGCAGGACCCTTTAGGAAAAAGGCCACGAAGGTGACGAAGTTGGCAGGGGCAACATTAGTAGACTCCATCTCGTGAGTGATATCGCGGAGCCAGACATCAGCATCCAGTGGCTTGTCAGAGTTGCAGAACTGAGTGGGGTTGAGTCGCATAAACTCTGTCAAAGTCATTGAAGGAGGGTTCTGGTTCTGGTTGTTCTGATGCGGAAACTGAGCCATAATCCCAGTCATAAACTGGCGGTTGAGCTCGAATTGTTGCATCATAGCTGCCATATAGTCTGGCGGTGGTGGGCGTTCAGGGGCACGCCCACGACCACCTGGTCTAACCATCCTGCTAAGTATCAACAGGGGTAGTTTAGTAAAAGAAATTGTGAGTGTTTAGCGACAAGCATGATGTAACTCGACAACAATTTATGCAGTGCAACAGATACATAACAGTAGTCAATTAAGACATACAGAATCATACACAGAGTCGGGTACATGCGGACAGCATAACGGCGCAAATTTAGAACTAGACATACTAGGCGGCGCGTAGGCACGCGGTAAGGAAGTACATAACGAGACATAGCAAAGGCTTCATCAACGTCGGGGAAAACCACCGAAATGGGGTAACTACGAGTGCGGACGACGAATGTTCGTCGCGGTAGGATCCTGTGATCCATGTGCACTCTGATGCAGAACCTGGTCTCGAGCTGTAAGAAGAGGTCCACGTGCAGGCGTGTGACCCCCAACAGCAGGCCAATCAATACCAGCATACATCTGAGTACTACGCGGATAAAGGATGTGCTCCGGATGTATCCCTGCATGAACAGCGGGTAGCAACTACGTCATAGCATCGTAGAGATGAGCTCGAGTGGCAACTAACTCGACGGCAAGAGCCCAAACAGTGCGATCCAGAGCCTGAGTGCACTGAATCAGAACGCGCGGGTCGTAGCGACGAGGCTCGTACGAGGCACAGATAGCTGTGTAGTATCCAGTAGCATCTCCAGCAGGGGCATACGGAATGTATCAGAACTCAGAGTCATCCAAGATATCGCTGAACTCTCCTCGGAGACGTGCGACAGCAGAGTAGGCGGCATCATGGACTGCCATCTCAATCGTCACGCCGATACCGTGGAAAAGGTGCAGCTCGGTGTCTGAGTCATCTTGCTGATCATAGATACGAACATCAGCATGGTACTGCTCCTGGTTGAACTTGCGGTAATCCCCGTAGACCATGTACTCGGGGTACCAGCGGTAGCCAAGTCTGGTCAGGAGGGCGATCAGAACAGCTGGAAACCCAGGGGCATCACGAGCCCAAGTGTGAAGCACAAGCTGCGTCGCAGGACGTGGTGGAAAGAAACGATCCATCTGAAACAGAGGAAATTTCAGGTTTGTCAAACGACAATGAGAAGTTTAACACAACTCGGAGAGAAAGGTTAAAAAACAATGGAAAGGAAAATGATTATCAGACTAATCAGATCAATGACAGGGAAATCGCACAGATATCCAGCTCTCCGGGAAGACGGGATTTACAAGATCCTAGGTGTCGACGTTAGTAAAATTTATTTAACCCGAATAGAAGAGAGATCAGAGTCCCAGAGTATAGACGAGGAATAAAAGATCCTAATACCACCCAGTTGGCGACGTGGGCCCGTAAGCCACACATCCAAGTTAGTAAAATAGTTTCTCGATGTCTAGACTCAACTTCGGCCAAGGAATTGGAAAGGGGGCTTCCTACAGGTAGTCGGCTCTGATACCAACTTCTGACGCCCCTGACACAATCATGCACTAATCATACACGCAAACATGCATGATCAAGCACAGGGACTCACAGGAAGATATCACAACACAACTCTAACACAAATAAACGGAGATCCACAATATTACAGACCAGGGATCACGAAGATCCGAATACATGAGTCAGTCATACAAATATTATCTGAGTACAGACATAGTTAGACAAGTTTTGCCTTAAGAAGGCTAGCACAAACAATGACTCTAGATCGAAAGGCGTAGGCCTCCTGCCTGGGAGCCTCCGATCCTACTCCTGGTCGGCTGGCTCGATCCAGTAGTACGTGCCGTTTGGACCTTCCTGGTAGTAAGCTCCTGAGATGGCATCTGGCTCCGGGGCTCCATCGTCTGGTGTATCATCAAATTGGGGTATGAGGAAAAAGAAGTAACAAAGCAACCGTGAGTACTCATCCGAAGTACTCAGCAAGCAAGGATCTACACTACATATGCAACATTATCAAAGGGGAGAGGCTGTATATGTGGACTGGGCTGCAGAAATGCCAGAATAGAGAGAAGGCCTAGTCCTATCGAAGACTAGCATCTCCAGGAAGTCACCATCTTGCAGCATTAGAAGAGAGTAGAATAGCATTTTATTAAGCAAGCATGTTGAAGCAAGCCTAGAGATCCTTCCTCGACTCCCAGCGAGAAAGCGATCCCGAAGCTTCAATTAAGTAACAATTATCCAGTTCAAGTAGTAGATCGGGATATACAAACTGAGCGTCCTTTACCGTAGGACTGGCTATCGATAGATTATTCATCCCTGCAGGGGTGCACTACTGTTACCCAACACGCTCGATCAACTCTGGTCAGACAAACTTGCTGGGTAATGCCCGGCCTCGGAAGATCAACACGAAGCAGCGCCCTACCTAGGCTCAGCAGAGAGGTCAGCACGCCGGACTAACCTATGCACCCAGAGGTCTTGGGCCATCGCCCTGGGCACCCTGCGCATTGCGAGACTGGCCGGGGTGCAGGCGCGACACTGAACTCATCAGTGAAGTATCCAGCCCAATCCCGACAATCAGCCCGCACGGTGAACCGTGACGTCTGAAGAGCTTTCGGGAGAAACGTACGATGTAGAGGGCCCCATAAACCATAATCCCGTGTGTTGGTAGTGCGTATAGGGCACGTCGACCCACTCAGATCAAACACCCAAATCAGTTAGGCTGATTTAGTAACACGCGGAGACAGTTAGAGTTTCTGAAGCTCCGCCACAATATCATACTCGAGTGCCCTTCCAGCACACCCAACATCATAGATCCCCTGCGGGTACCCATGAGGGGTCGTCAACGGGTTGCTCGTCTGGAGCGTAGTCGTACTCAGCTGCAATGGCGTCGGTCTCGGCGTCTATCGAGAGAGAAGGAGGGGGAAAGAAACAATAAATACATGGCAAAAATGCAAAAAATATGCATGACATGTCTAAATGCTATGCAGAGGTGTTCTACTGCCTAACTAAATGAGTTAGTTAATTTAGGAATTTATTTGGATTTATTTAATGAAAGTTGGGCACTATTCATTTAATGAAATCGGTCTAAAAGTTCAATGTTCATCTAGCTAGGGACATCTGACAGGAATACGGAGGGCGTATTCTGATTCGTATCGAAATTCTGAGCAACTTTCATATATAAATTATTTTCATCGGAGTTACGGATTATTTTATATGATTTTCTAAAGTTTTAATTGATTTTCTGAATTTAATTATTTATTTTAAATCAACATTATCCGAAACAGTGTAGGCTGACATCAGCATGACCTAGGTGTGACATCAGCAAGTCAACAGGGGCTGACCGGGGTCAAACCTGACAGGTGGGTCCCGTGGGACCCACATGTCAGTGACTCAGCTAATTAAACAGAGTTAGATTAATCTAATTAACCTAATTAGCAGGTGGGGCCCACTGTCAGTGGCTGTTAATATAACTAATTAACTAATTAGGTTAATTAGTATCTTAATTAGTGTTTTTATTTATTTTAAAATGTTTTAAATGGGTGGGGCCCGCGTGTCAGTGACACGGGTTGCCCAGTCAGCAGCGCTGACTGGTCAACGGACCCCACAGGGCCCACAGTCAGCGGCACGGGGGCGGCCCCACGTGGGCGCCCGGTCAGCGCCGGCCACCGAAACTGCGCCGGCGAGCGCCGGACGCAGCCGAGGACTCCGGCGAGCTCGGGATCGAGCTGTGGTGCACCGATTCGGGCGATTCCGGTTGCGTTCGAGAGCTGGCAGTGGGCCACATCGAGTGAGGGTGGTGGCGACACCGGGGATGCGCCGGAGCGGCGACGGCGATGACGAAGGCGGACGGTGGCACACGGGTGTGGTGGTGAATGGCGATACGGCGCGCAAATGGACGAGGCGAAGCACTGGGGAGGCCCTACGCGGCACGGTGAGCAAAATGCGCGCGGGCCCGAAGCCATTGGGTCGCCGGAGCCACACCGGTGACGAGCTCAGGTGGAGCGGAGTTCGGGCAAGAAGGGGGCGGCGGCTACGGCTACGGAAAGCGCGCGGGGAGAGGGGGAGGAGGACGAGGTGCTCACAGCGGTGCAGAGAAGGCCCGGGGAAGAACAGAGGAGCTCGGGGTGGCGCGAATCGAAGCGGCGATCACCAGAGCCCGTGCGGTGGGGGCGAGCTCGTAGCGCCCACAGCAGGTGCTCCCGGCTTCGGTTGAGCAGTGGGGAGGAGATAGTCGACGTCGGGGAAGCGTGTGGGCACGTCGGCGAGGCGAAGAGGTGGCGGTGGCCGCGCGGTTTAGCCGTGGCCGTCCATGGTGGAGTCGGGTGAAGTGGGGGAGCGAGGGAGAGGGCGAATGGAGCGGCTAGGGTTCGCCCACGGGGTCGGGGACGGGCACTTGTAGGCGTCTGTGGCGCAGCAGCGTGCGCTATCGAGCAGAGGCGAGGGGGGGCCGGATGCGCGGCGTGCGGCAGAGGCGACCACGAGCGCACGCGTGAGCAGTAGGAGGGAGACGAGGTGGGGAGTGTGCTAGGCTGGCACTGTGCACTTGCGGCCCGGGCACAGTGGGCTTCTTTTCCTTTTTCTATTTTTCCGTTTTCTCTTCTGTTTTGTTTTGTCTTTTGTCTTTTGTTTTTATCTCAAACAACTTTTGTGAAATATGAGACTAGCCCAAATAAATATGGTGCATTATATGCCACTGCAATAAAATGGTTTTGAGTCCAAAGGCTTTCACTTGGGATTTTATTTATTTAAAACGGTATTAATTAATTTTGTTTTGCTTCTGTTAGAGTCACTTAATTTGTTTATTAAATGTTGGTTACAATTTTAGAATTGCCTTTAGAATATTTGTCATTTAATGAACATTTTATTTTCTGATTTTGAATAACTTTTATTTTCCACTTTTAATTTTATTTCAAGTTTGAACTAGGAGCTGAAATGCAATATGATGCAAATGATGATTAGGAACTGTTAATCATCCTGACTTGTCATTATCAAAAGGTGATCACTTTGGCTAATGACATGGGGTGTTACATTCTGCCGGGGAAACTTCCCTCCGGGAGGGGGAAATCGATGCCATCGTCGTCACGAACGATCCTCTCATTGAGGGAGGGTCAATCTTCATCAACATCTTCAACAACACCATCTCCTCTCAAACCCTAGTTCATCTCCTGTATTCAATCTTTGTGCCAAAACCTTAGATTGGTACCTGTGGGTTGCTAGTAGTGTTGATTACTCCTTGTAGTTGATGCTAGTTGGTTTATTTGGTGGAAGATCATATGTTCAGATCCTTAATGATATTCAATACCCGTATGATCTTTAACACGAACATGCTTTGTGAGTAGTTACATTTGTTCCTGACGACATGGGATAAGTCTTGTTATAAGTAATCATGTGAATTTGGTATTCGTTCGATATTTTGATGAGATGTATGTTTTCTTTTCTCTAGTGGCATTATGTGAACGTCGACTACATGACACTACACCAAGATTTGGGCCTAGGGGAAGGCATTGGGAAGTAATAAGTAGATGATGGGTTGCTAGAGTGACAGAAGATTAAACCCTAGTTTATGCATTGCTTCATAAGGGGCTGATTTGGATCCACATGTTTCATGCTATGGTTAGATTTATCTTAATTCTTCTTTCGTAGTTACGGATGCTTGAGAGAAGGGTTAATCATAAGTGGGAGGCTTGTCTAAGTAAGGACAGCACCCAAGCACCGGTCCACCCAGATATCAAATTATCAAAGTAACGAACGCGAATCATATCAGTGTGATGAAAACTAACTTGACAGTAATTCCCATTTGTCCTCGAGAGCGCTTTGCTTTATATAAGAGTTCATTTAGACTTATCCTTTGCTACAAAAAGGATTGGGCCACCTTGTTGCACCTTTGCTACACTTGTTACTAGGTACCCATTACGAATTATCTTACTACCAAACTATCTGTTATCGATAATTTCAGTGGCTGCAGAAAATACCTTGCTGAAAACCGCTTGTCATTTCCTTCTGCTCCTCGTTGGGTTCGACACTCTTACTTATCGAAAGGACTACGATTGATCCCCTATACTTGTGGGTCATCAACCATCTCTTTCTTTCACCGCCTTTACATACTCCTGAAGACCTTAAAAATAATTATCGAACATTTTTTCCGCCACCATGTCTCTGTTCCAAGTAAGATCCAATCTGGAGACCTATTCCGGTAATCTACCAGGGGGTCCGTGACCGGAGCCATCTTCATTATCCTTATTGTCATCATGCCTATGTGTGAGTAGTACTCCTTGGACTATGGGTCCATAATAGTAGCTAGTTGCCAATCTCTCTCCTTGTTCTTCTAACACAATGATCACATGAATTGATCCACACATGATTATGATCCATATGGTGTAATTTATCATGTGTTTGTTGTGGTATGATGAATTATCACTTTATGATCAGATCTATACATTTTTTATTCATGGACTCACATGAGTTCTATGTTGCATAATTTATAGATATATGTTCTCTCTGATCTATTAGTCTTCCACTAGTCATGTTCAGATGAACGATCTCCAAGAGCGAGTTGTGTATGTTAGAAGAGTTTAGTGTTACAAGTAATCTATCGCAGTGAACAAAGTGGAAAATTCTTGTACTGTATTATTGTCACTAAAGATAAAAAGACAGTTGAGTAGTTGTCCCGGTGATGAGCTAGGGGTAAAGATGATATACTATCAACATCATATCATCATGCTTAGTGCAATGATTTATTTTACTCAATACATTGGAGATGCCTGTTGGATAGCAGTCTGGGGTAGAGAATTAGCTAGAGATGTAGTTGGATAACTGTCTAATGATGTAAGGATGTAGGACTATATGCCCTAATGTCATGTATAATCATAGTTACAAAAACTACAATTTAATCGATACACAACTGTGATTGTTGACAGCACCTATGCTATGCTTTATGGAGAGATGCCACTAGTCAAGTTATCGTTCTTAGTCCGTTCATATTAATGGTTGTCAACCTCCGTCAATCTTTTAGTTTACTGTTGAGACTGAACCGCTACTTTATTTTTGTTACAATTATCAATTCTTACCACAAGTTATGATAATCCTTATAACTAGCAAGGCTAGTGAGACTCACAATCTCATTAGTTTCATTGGGACCAAGACAAGTATTGTAGTTGTGTGCGGCTACTAATCATTAGCTACAATTTGAGTGCTCATGTTGGTTCGAAAAAATCTTAAGATCATCCACTTGAAGGAAAATTGATGCTTGCTACAAACCTCTGTACTTGCGAGCCCAACAACTTCCTAGAAGAGAGGGAGCAAGCCCTTTTCTGGTGTTGTTGTAGGGAAGGAGAAGCTCTTGTTTCAACTGTAGGCCCTACACTCCATTACTCCACTTGCTTGCTATTTATCTTGCTTAGTCGTTTTTTATTTGTTGTTAGTTTGCTTTTTGACTCTCCTAGAACCCAATATATCACAAAAAACATTATTATTACAACAAGTAGTTACTTCTGTTTTGGGCTTGAAATCATGTTTATTTCTGTCCAAAATACCAAGTTTTGTGACTTTTAAAGTACTAATAATGGTGACTTTACCATACACCTATTGCCCCGCCAACTACTAACGCTGAATCGTATGAAATCAACCCTGCTTTATTAAATTTGGGATGAAACAACAATCCTCGATTCCTATGATAATTACTACCCCCTCTATTTTGTTTCAACCATGCATATTAGGCTTGTCATAAGTCAAACTTTATGAAGTTGGACCAAATTTATAGAAAACAATACCGACATTTTCAATACCATCACGGGATGTATTTTCATATTATAATTTTTTAGCATCGTAAACATTCATAATTTGTAATGTAAATGTGGTCAAACTTTATAAAGCTTCATTCTTACTTCATTGCACGCCGCACCAGTTTCTTCCCAGTAGATCGATCGACATTTCTTTTTTTTTCTCTGTGTGTGGGGCTAATTATCCACCTCCATGTGCTAATACCTAAATACCCTTTTAAAACTAATTTTAAGATTCGTAATGTATTTTATGGGTGAGGGGAGGGGTAGTCTTTCGTATTTTTGTTTTCTTGAAAGGGGTTCAATTCCTTAGATTGTTTGTTTTAGTTCAATTTTAAAACATTCTTGTTTAATCATTAGATTGTTACTGCATTCGTTTCTACAGAATATTCTTAAATGTTGGTAGAGTTTTTTCTATTTGGATGCAAGGATCGATGAATTTTTGTGCTAAATCAAAAGATTCTTCCTTGTGCTTGCAAAAAAAATTAATTTATGTTGGTTTACTCTTGCTCATTTTCATTTCCATTCCTTAAGGGAATCACTCTTCTCCTCCACGTGACACTGTATTTTGTGTCGGTGCCACTCTTGGTGATGGTGAAGCACATGTGTAAGTTTGAACTTACTAGCCTCGTGGTGATATCCTGCCAAGAGTCTCTTCATTCTCTTACACCTTCCTCATGCGATGCCCTCGTGTGTGCAGTGGATTTGGCGCCAGAGTTTGATTTAGATAAGGATGCATGTTGCTCTTGTGCAAATTTATGCTGGCATGAGATATTCCTTTTGATCTTCAATCAATACATCTATGTATCGTTGTTTCCATGGCAAGGATTTTGACTTAGTTGTGGCATGGCCACCTTATATGAAGAAGTTCAATGAAGATTATACCACGGTTTTCTATATGGGAGGTGTTGATGTGCATACATGTCCCATGTACATGCAACTATGGCAAAGTCGGAAGAGGGGGGGGCTCCGCCCCCCTACCTTGGTCCTATTTTTGTATCGGCCCATGGGAAATGTTTCCTAGCTTCGTCGCTAAGCCTGACCCCTTTGCTAAGGACTAAGAAACAAGGAAGACACTAGGCTTATGAGCCATTGTTGCCAAAAAATGTAACCATATTGGTTATTGTGGTACTACACGGTTGTGTCTACAAAGTCTCTACATGGCAAGCCAGAGTCTCCTACCACTAGTGTCGATGACTCTTCAGAAGGTAACTATTGCAAATTAATGAATACACATATTATTATGCTTATTCCATGTTAATGATATGTACATGTGTATGCATGTACCGGTGTGCAGAAGAGGGAAATAGGGCGAAACCCGTCGACCAAGATTCTGTTGTAGAAGCAGAACATCGCAACACCGTCTTGACCAAGGCAAAAATGTAATATCGACGATGTGTTGGCCTCTACTTTTTGTTGCATGTTTTGGCTTGCCTGACAAGATAGTTTGCACATGTCATGTAGTCAATATGCTACTAGCATGATGTCAAATAGATCATTAACTAATTAATGTAGTGAGTAATGTTGGGGAGCACTCTTATCATGGCCAACTATTTTAGTTCCACGCAGGCAAGAATAAACGTTATAGACAAAAAAAGCACCATAATTGCGAAGTTTAGCCAACTGCTTGCACTAGAAATCGATATTTTTCCAACTTGAGGCACTAAGTTAACTTGTGTGCCAAGTTTAGGCAGGTGTGCATTTACCTTTTTATTGAAAATAAGTAACATAATATATTTAAAACATTTGAGCATTTTTGCATGGATGGTTGCATGCTGAGGTGAGCCTTTTTCGATGCATTGTTGCAAGTTGAGGTGACATAGTTGCATGTTGACAGAAATATTTAAGTGGGGATCTCCTACTTATTTATATATAGGTGTCTACGGTGTTTCTCAACGTACTCGAATAATGGTAGAATAATTTACCTGGATTTCTATGACACTGGGTTGTAACTTAAGTTATCGGCTGGACACAGTGGTGCGATTTTGACACGGTATAGCCCTTGCGGTGTAAGTAACAACCCTAATCTTTCTTTTATGAAATTATCAAGGGATAATACATCAAGAAGAACAATATGTGGGTCTAATGACTTTGATATGAAGTTGTTGGGCTTCGAGATGGTTGGATTATGTGGTCAAATCTATTCTAGGCTATACTCGGGTTCCAATTCCATCGTCTTGGCCGTCCAAGTAGAAGTTCTCCCTCCTTGAACCATTTTTGGGGTTATTTATGGCAGGTCTTGCTCCGATTGGTTCCTTCTGATCTTGATTTCCCAATCATAGTTGACTTGGTTTGCCCTCTATTTGGTAATTGGATGCTTCCCAAAGTCGAGAGGGTACCCATTAGAGGTATTCTTTTTGCTGGAGATGGGTCCCGCTTGGCACCCAAAAAGGGTCTGGATGACTTTATCTTAGACCTAGCTTGACACGATGTGGGTAGTATCAGCTACCGGTTGCCAATAGGATATATGATTAGTTATAAGAAAAGTTCACTAAATCCATATGGGTGTGTTGGGGAATAATCTATTCATTGAACTGTGGATGCAAATGAACTATGCCAATGAGAGCATTCTTATCAAACTTCAGATCATTGCCATTTCAAACTACGCACATCAAAGCATACAACAAGAATACACAATATATGAACATACGGCAAACCCTATTTGACGCATATTGCGTCAAATTGTTGGCACATCGCACAGGGAATGACCTAGAGACGAGAGATGGGTCAGTCCACTTTGAGCATATTACAGTGCGAGCGACTCAGTTTTGGGATCATTCTGCAAGGTTTCGGTTCACTTTTTCGTTTGTTCCTTTTTTTGTTATTTCTTTATCAGTTTTTTGATTGATTTTTTTTCGTCAAGAATTTTTTTTTAAATGAAAGTTTCAAAATTTGCTTGATTTTTCTTTCTTTTTTCTCTTTCTCTTTTCGAAATTTTTTTATAATGTTCAAAAATTGTAAAAAAATAAAAAATGCTTGTAAGATGGCCAAGATCCAAGAGAGCAAGACGAAGGACAATGACTAGGTCAACTACATCAAGGACGGAGCAGATCAGCTCCGAGTGACGGACGAGGAGATCAAGCGTAGATGACAAGAGTACTTCGACAAGTTGTTCAATGGGGAGAATGAGAACTCTACGATTGAGATGGAGACTTCGTTCATAATACCAACAGATGTTTTATGCGGCGAATCTAGGAGTACGAGGTCAGGGAGGCTTTAAAAAGGATGAAAGAAGGCAAGGTGATGGACCCTCACTGTATTCCCATTGAGGTGTGGAGAGGCCTTGGAAGCATAGCGATAATATGTCTAACCTAGCTTTTCAATCTCATTTTTCAGTCAAATAAGATGTCCGAAGAATGGAGCCGGAATATATTAGAATCAATCTTTAAGAACAAAGGAGGTGCTCAAATTTGTACTAAATACTGATGAATTAAGCTGATGAGCCATAAAATAAAGTTATAGGAGAGAGTCATTGAGCATCGCTTAAAAAAGATGGCAAGTGTTACCAGAAATCAGTTCAGTTTCATGCATGAGAGGTTGGCCATGGAAGCCATTTTCTGGTACGATGACTTATGGAGAGATACAAAGAGGAAAAGAAGGACATGCATATGGTGTTCATTGACTTGAAGAAGGCATACGATAAGATACCACGAAATGTCATGTGATGTGCCTTCGAGAAACAAAAAGTTCCAACAAAGTACATTCCGCTTATCAAGAACATTTATGATAGTGTGGTGACAAGTGTTCCAACAAGTGATGGCGATAAACTCCCTCGTGCAACTGTGCATAACGTGGGGACTTTAGAGAGAGAGACTGAAAAGGGGTATAGCAATTTACAATCCTGCGTTTGTTTATTCTCTACTATTGGGCTCCACTGTTGTAGAATTTGGCACCAGGCACGTTGTAGAGCATATGCACAACTAGCACCAATGTTAAATCATGGGAATGTGGCGCAACTTTAATAGTTTCCCTATCTCTACATTAACCGTTGTTTAACGGGGAAATTGAGGCAAAAAAACGTCTTAAACGTATTTACGTGAATATCTCACGGGTTCACGTGAATATGTCCTTTCCGTATAATTTGGCAGGCTAGTAACCGCCTTTCCGTATAATTTGGCGGGCTAGTAAGAGCAACTCCAACCGACCGAACCAAATGTACGCATGTTTTGTTTGCTTTTTGTCTGTTTGGGTCGGCCAAGAGGACTTCAGTGTCTGTTTTTTTATTTGGGTCGGCACGTGCATCCAACGCTGGCACGACCATTTTTGTTAAAGTTGTTGGGGAACGTTGCATGGAAAACAAAAAAAAATTCTACGCACACGCAAGATCTATCCATGGAGATGCATAGCTATGAGAGGGGAAAGTGTGTCTACGTACCCTCGTAGACCGTAAAGCGGAAGCATTAATCAACGTGGTTGATGTTGTCGAATACCTTCGCGATCCAACCGATCAAGTGCCGAACATACGGCACCTCCATGTTCAGCACACGTTTAGCTTGATGACATCCTCTCCTTCTTGATCCAGCAAGACGGGTGAAGTAGTAGATGAGTTCCGGCAGCACGACGGCGTGGTGACGGTGGTGGTGAACTTGTTCCCGCAGGGCTTCGCCGTGCACTACGGAAAACTGGACGGAGGATGAAACTGTGGAGAGGGGCGCCGCACACGGCTAAGAGATTGTCGTGGGTTGTGTGGCGCCCCTCCCTCTCATATATATAGGTGGGGGAGGGGAGGCAGCCTTGGGTGCACCCCAAAGTGGCCGGCCAGCCCCTTGGGCGCCTGCCCTTTGGCGCCCCCCCCCCCTTTCTTGTTTACCTGCGGGGGGAAGGCAGCCCCCCCCCCCTTACCTTCCACTTAGGTGGACGGAAGGAAAGAGGGGCTAGCCCTCTCCGCTTTCCATCCATAGGGCCAGCGGCCAAGAGGAGGGCCGCGCCAGCCCCTTGTGGGCTGGTGTGTTCCCCTCTCTTGGCCTATAAGGCCCATTAACCTCCCGGGGCTTCCCAGAACCCCTTCCGGTGATCCGATGACTACCCGATACAATCTGAAACCTTTCCGGTGATCAAATAGCATTGTCCTATATATTAATCTTTACCTCTGGACCATTTCGGAGCTCCTCGTCATGTCTGTGATCTCATCCGAAACTCCGAACAACATTCGGTCACCAAATCACATAACTCATATAATACTACATCGTCAACAAACGTTAAGCGTGCGGACCCTATGGGTTCGAGAATGATGTAGACATGGCCGAGACACCTCTCCGGTCAATAACCAATAGCGGAACATGTATGCCCATATTGGTTCATACATATTCTACGAAGATCTTTATCGGTCGAACCTTATGACAACATACGTAATTCCCTTTGTCTATCGGTATGTTACTTGCCCGAGATTCGATCGTCGGTGTCTTCATACCTAGTTCAATCTCGTTACCGGCAAGTATCTTTACTCGTTTCATAATACATCATCTCGTAACTAACTCCTTAGTCATTTTGCTTGCAAGCTTCTTGTGATGTGTATTACCGAGAGGGCCCAGAGATACCTCTCCGATACACGGAGTGACAAATCCTAATCTCGATCCATGCCAACTCAACAGACACCTTCAGAGATACCTATAGAGCATCTTTATGATCACCCAGTTACGTTGTGAAGTTTGATAGCACACAAGGTATTCCTCCAGTATCCGGGAGTTGCATGATCTCATAGTCGAAAGAATATGCATTTGACATTAAGAAAGCAATAGCAATAAACTGAACGATCATATCCTAAGCTAACGGATGGGTATTGTCCATCACATCATTCTCCTAATGATGTGATCCCATTATCAAGTGACAACACATGTCCATGGTTAGGAAACCTTAACCATCTTTGATCAACGAGCTAGTCTAGTAGAGGCTTACTAGGGACACAGTATTTGTTTATGTGTCCACACATGTATTTAAGTTTCCGATCAATACAATTCTAGCATGAATAATAAACCTTTATCATGAATAAGGAAATATAATAATAATAACTTTATTATTGCCTCTGGGGCATGTTTCCATCAGTCTCCCACTTGCACTAGAGTCAATAATCTAGATGACATTGTAATGAATCTAATACCCATGGAGTCTTGGTGCTGATCATGTTTTTCTCGCGGAAGAGGCTTAGTCAGCGGGTCTCCTACATTCAGATCCGTATGTATTTTGCAAATTTCTATGTCTCCATCCTTGACCTTTTCACGAATGGAGTTGAAGCGTCTCTTGATGTGTTTGGTTCTCTTGTGAAACCTGGATTCCTTCGCTAAGGCAATTGCTCCAGTATTGTCACAAAATATTTTCATTGGACCCGATGCACTGGGTATTACACCCAGATCAGATATGAACTCCTTCATCAAGACTCCTTCATGTGTTGCTTCCGAAGCAGCTATGTACTCCGCTTCACACGTAGAACCCGCCATGACGCTCTGCTTGGAACTGCACCAACTGAGAGCTCCACCATTCAATATAAATACATATCCGGTTTGTGACTTAGAATCATCCGGATCAGTGTCAGAGCTAGCATCGACGTAACCATTTATGATGAGCCCTACGTCACCTCCATAAACCAGAAACATATCCTTGGTCCTTTTTAGGTACTTCAGGATGTTCTTGACTGCTATCCAGTAATCCACTCCTGGATTACTTTGGTACCTCCCTGCCAAACTTATGGCAAGGCACACATCAGGGCTGGTACACATCATAGCATACATGATAGAACCTATGGCTGAGCCATAGGGAATGACTTTCATTTTCTCTCTATCTTCTGCCGTGGTCGGGCTTTGAGTCTGACTCAATTTCACACCTTGCAACACAGGCAAGAACCCTTTCTTTGACTGATCCATTTTGAACTTCTTCAAAACTTAGTCAAGGTATGTGCTTTGTGAAAGTCCTATTAAGCGTCTCGATCTATCCCTATAGATCTTGATGCCCAATATATAAGCAGCTTCACCGAGGTCTTTCATTGAAAAATTCTTATTCAGGTATCCTTTTGTGCTATCCAGAAATTCTATATCATTTCCAATCAACAATCACTACAGGAATCAGGTACTCTGCCGTCTGCCATGGCAGACGGCAAAGGACAGGTTCACGGACGGCAAATGTCTTTGCCGTCAACTGGCAGACGGCCCCACTTCCAGCATAGAAAACCACGGTAAAGCACTACTTTGTCGTCTGCATAAATAAAGCGGACGACAAAGACCTTTGTCATCAGCCATACAGGCAAAACAAACGGCAAAGTAGTTGGACGGCATAGCAGTGAGGTTAGCCCCGTTAGGTGGCTAATGGCAGACTTTGTCGTCCGCCTGCAGATGGCAAAGAGACAAGCTCTTTTGCCGTCTGCCAGATGACGTCAGCTGACCTTAGGTGGCTACTGGTAGACTTTGCCGTCCGCCACCGACGGCAAAGTGACCAAATTGGTCAGACCCAGTGCTCCCAGGTTGCACAGGTTGCTGCGATCTGTCACCTTTTCCGTCAGTGGCAGACGGCAAAGTGCCTGTATTGCCCCTTTTTATTCTGTTTTTTTGTTATATTCAAGCATTTTCACAGCAAATATATGATATATATTTATATATATTTCACAGGGCAAACATTATGTGCTAGTCTCACAGCTAATATATGATATCCAACACATAAGTTTCATCCATACATTCATAGTTTTATCCATATTACAATAGTTTCATCCATAGGTAGCAAGTTCCACATTGTTCATCGATACAAAATCAAAACAGAAAGTAAACACAAGCACTCCATCAATGCAAGCTTCCGTGAAGTGAATCAAATCTGCAAAATGGGAAATAAGAAAGTTAGAAGAAGACGACTAGAGGAAGAAGAAGAAGAAGAAGTATATGACATTTATGAGGTTACAAAGGTTATGATGCCATTTTTGACCTAAGCAAGCTAATTATGCCATTTTTGACATAAGTAAGCTAAGTATAGGTCATTATTGAGCTAACCTAGGTAACTAAGCATATTAGAGCTAACTTACGTCATTTTGGAGGAAACAAAGCTAAGTATAGGTCATTTTAGAGCTAACTTAGGTAAAATAGGTCATTTTGGAGCTAAGTAAGCTTATTATGTCATTTTGGAGGAAAAAAAGCTAAGTATATGACATTTATGAGCTAACCAAGGTTATTATGCCATTTTTGACCTAAGTGAGCTAATTATGTCATAAATGAACTAAATAAAGCTGCGTATAGGTCATTATTGAGCTAACCTAGGTAATTATGCCATTTTTGAGTTAACTAAGCATATTATGTCATTTTAGAGGAAACAAAGCTAAGTATAGGTCATTTCAGAGCTAACTTAGGTAAAATAGGTCATTTTGGAGCTAAGTAAGCTTATTATGTCATTTTGGAGGAAAATAAGCTAAGTATATGACATTTACGAGCTAACCAAGGTTATTATGCAATTTTTTACCTAAGTAAGCTAGTTATGTCATAAATGAACTGAATAATGCTAAGTATAGGTCATTATGCATTTGTTAAGCAAAACACTAGAGAAAACTTACCGTCATCACGGAGGTGAAGCACCGGGGTTGCTCGTGCCGGTACCACCTGGAGAAGGATCGTGCGATGCTTGTCTAGAGTTACGCTACACCAAAGATCATTTGCATTGTCTCGTTAGTATGATGACACTCAAATGTTTAGACTAGTAAGTAATGACCATTGAAATTAAACTCACCGTGGTCATCGGAGCAATGACTGGCATCGGTGGAGGGGTCTGACCAGTCTTATCGCAGACAGACTGCACATTTGGTTTTGACGAGTCAGTCATATTAGTTAGTAATGAAACGAACATTACGTGCATGATTTGGCTAATATGCAGAAGAAACTTACCACAAGGAGCTCGTACATGGCTCGGTGAGCCGCGTCATTCCGTGCCCTCTCCTCCTCCAACAATGTAGCCATCCTCTCCTCCAACTCCCTCTCCTTCTCCGCCGCCTGCCGGTCCCTCTCCTGCAGAAGCGCCTGGGTTGCCTCTCTCTCTTTCTGAAGAGCAACCTACAACACCACTCCTCATTAGCATTGTAATCATTGATGGCCGCACACACAATGTAATGGAGGAAAGATATCTGAGTCCGTATAACTAACCTCAATGGCGAGCTTGACTGGCCGTGGACGAGGCCTTATCTCAGGACAGGAGCTCGTTTGGCACGCCTTGATCTCCGAAAGAGTGCAAGGACAACATATAAGTCCATCTCCAATGGCTATCGAGCCATGGGGCCTCCCGCCACCAGATATCATCACCAGCTTTGGATCAATGGGACCCTGGCTCGAGTTAAAGTCCTCCCCTTTCCTCACCTTCCCCTCATCTCTGTACCTCACGAGCTTGTGGTGGGAGGAGATGTTGGTGAAGCTCTCTAGATGATCAAGGTCAGACGCAGAGAATGGCTTGGCCTTCTTGTATGTGGCAGTATGGGCCATGGTATAGAGGTCGTACACCTCTGGCACCTCCACATTATTGTGTCGCGCCTAAAAGAGAGGAACATAGTATTAGTGATTAAAGGGCTCAAGCTAGCATGAAGAATGAATTGCATGAATCATGAAGCAAAACACATACCCAGTTCCGCTTGAACTGATATAAGTTGGCGCTGCCTTGATGGTGTGGCACACCAACCATTTTGGCACGCCGGTCCTTGGCATTGTTGTGGATGGCTAGCCATTCGTCTGAGCACCACTCATCCACCAACGCCTCCCAAGAATCCATCTTATCCGCACACCATCTCGGGGGCACCTAAGTTAGTAAAGAGAAATTTGAGCGCTACGCCTACGAATCAAATCAAGGAAACTAAGTACAAGGCCTTAAGAATAGGTAATTACCTTCATGTACTGCTCCTTCTTCAGAAACTTTGCGCGGCACGATGGCCTGTCCTTCTTAACACCACGCGAGGCGTAGTAGCCTCGAACAGCCTGCGGCCGAGCCTCGTGCCGTAAGTTTTGTAGTAGGCGCTTGCACTCGGCATCGATAACCTGTGTCGCAGCCTCCTCTTATCCCTCCTCACACCTGTAGAAGGTCTGCAATGAAACGAGACAACACTGATGAGTACAATAACTAGCTATTGTTGATTTTTAATTGTGTAAAGGAGAAACTACCCAAAACTTTCTGATCACCATGTCGGCTCTCGTGTGGCACAAGAAACCATCGATCATCTCCTCCGACGTTGCCGGGGTAGCCAAGTAATGCTCCTAGCTCAATCCTAGCTGTGGAAGCTAACCCTCACCGGGCAACGTGACAAACCCTGGCCGGGAAGTTTTGCCGGCAAATCACACCAAGGACTTGGTTGGGCCTGCGGACATCCTTGGCGTGTAGCCAACCCCTGCAGTATGACAAGGCCAACGCATTAGATATTTCAAGAAACGTGAAGAGAAAAGGTTAAAAAGAGTAAATGCACTTACTTCTCCCGATCAGGCCTAATCAACCACCTCTGCTCACGGGTCGCCGGCACGGGCGGGAGACGTGTACTACCACGCTGGTAGACGGTGGCCCCCTCAACCACCTCGCCCTCGCTATCAGAAAACCGATCCCCGCCACCATCAGCATGGCCACTCGGCCCCTCAGGCGGATCTGGCCAGGTACCCCATCCGGATGTCTCCTGGGACGTAGCCTGGTCCAGAGTTTCGTGGGCCGTAGTCTCATGGGCCGAAGCCTCTAGGACCGGAGTCTCGTGGGCCGAAGGCCCGTCAACCCGAGGCTCATGGACCGGAGTCCGCGTAGCCTCCTCCTCAGACGGGTCCACCCTAGCAGTCCTGTGCTCTGGTGAATCAGCTAGGGGTGGCGGCGAGGAAGGCGTAGCAGCCTGCCTACCTCTCCTGCGGCCACGTGCACCTCTACTACCTCTCTTCTTCCCTCCCCGACCTCCTCTCCCGATGGGCAACGACGCCGATGAAGAAGCGACCACCGGTGTCTGCATACTGTTGAGCAACGCTCTCCGGAGAGACTGGGGTGGAATGGAAGTACCCTCCCACCATGCGCCGACGAAGAAGGAGCCTCTAAGCTCTCTGGACCCGCGCCCACCATCTTTCAACACCTGCCATGACAAAGAGTAAACGAAATTAGTACAACATAAAAAAATTGAATACCGACATGAATAATAATATGTATATAATTTATGTGTATCATCATCATGTACAACGTAAAAAATTGAATACCTAACATGAACTAATAATATATATGTATATAATAATTGAATACCTGACATGAACTAATAATAATCTTGATTGTCTATATATGCTCTAGGATCAATAAATGCATCATCATCATCACTATCATGAATGACGTGCTCATCGGGTTCAGTGGCATCAACATGTGGAAGGCCTCCTTTATGTAATCGGTCAAGCATTGACAGGTCATCCGCAGCAGTAACCTCTTCTTGTTCCGACTCTTCTTGTTCTGGCTCAAGGGTGAAGTCGAATTTACTGTCGTTGTCTACTTCAATGTTCTGGGATGAAGTAGAGCGGTTCTTGAAACGTTTTTTGGAAAGACGGGTTTCTTGGAAGAATTCTCCTTCAAATGTGTCTGGGTTAATGTGAGGTTCATAATCCTCTTCATTGGGGGGAGGTGGTCTAACACATGGCGGCACTTCATAAACAACATCCCAACCATTCAGATTTGGATCAGTTTGGCAGGCCCACGGTAGATAGAAAACTTGGGTCGCCTGTTGAGCCGCAATATAGACATCGGGAACATCTAAATGGGAGCTTTGTTTGATTTCAACTAGCCCTATATGTTCATGAGTCCTTCTAGTCTCCTTCGGCTGGAACTAATAACATTTGAAGACTACGATGCTCGGTGGGTTTTCACCATAGAATAGAAGTTCATAAATTGCTTCAACTCTTCCATAATACTTCGTACCTCCTTCGCCGATAGTAGAGACATTACAATTTGTAGACTTTCAGTCGGCCATAGATAGCTCTTTGCCAAAGGTACGGAGGCGATACCCGTTGATGTCATGTTCGTCAAATGAATGGACCTTATAGTCAAAACCATTAGCGACTTGTCCCAATTCGGCGTCCATAGACTCTGAATTAGCGTACAAGTTTAATAGGAAAGGATTGTTGCATTAGCCACAAATTAGACAAAGAAATGAAATGGTCTAATGGAAATTACCGTTTGTTTGAACCAAGAGATGAAACCGGGATAGCCGCCTCTATGCTTTGCCAGAAGCTCATACTCTTCGATGGAATCCTTTTGGATCACCGCTCCATCCGAGAATTTGGCGACGTATCGACTGTATCAAATATCCGGGAATAAGAGGAGTTCAAAGGAATTAGAAGTTGCGAAACAATGTACCGAGAACTTACTCGATGTACGGCCGCACTTCTATTAGGTTGTTGAAGATATACAACGAAATGGCCCGCCATGCTTCGACATCCAACACTATTGCTTTCGAAGCACCAGCTGGTGCGAGCTTCTCTTTGAATAGGCTGAGGTTGGATCCACCTTTTTTAGGGTCACCAGCATTGTACCGAGGCTTCGAATTATGCAAATGACGATTTTTGGCTTTGTAGTGTGTTGTCATGAAGTTTGCCGCCTCCTCAATAATAAATGCGTCGGCCATCGATGCTTCAATTCTACGTTTATTTTTACATTTTGCTCGAAGCGTCTTCTGCATCCTCTTAGTTGCGTAGCACCAACGATTTTGCACGCCCCCCCCCCCCCCAAATCTTGCCTCGGTCGGGAGATGCGAATACAAATGCTGCATTGGATTAAAGAAGCCTAGTGGAAAGATCTTCTCTAACTTGCAGATCAACTCCAGCGCCAACTCTTCCATTTCATCTAGCACGCCAGGCGATAGTTCTTTTGCACAAAGAACACGGAAGATATAGCTCAGCTCTGCCAGTACTAGCCATTCATCCTCAGGGATAAAGCCACGCAACATCACCGGCATTACCCGCTCAAGCCATATGTGCCAATCATGACTCTTGAGACCAAATATTTTCAATTTTTCAAGACTCACTCCCCTCTTTAGATTCGTTGCATACCCATCGGGGAACATCAAGTGCATTTTCACCCACAAGATAATTTCCCTCATAGCTTGCCTTCCAAGATTGAACCATGCCTTTGGCTTCGTCCAATTCTGCTTTCCTTTCGGTTCTTGCATGTTTTGTAACGGTCTATCACATAGAGCCTCCTGATCGACTCTAGCCTTAGTATTATCCTTTGACATCCCCTCTATGCCGAACAATGTACCACAAAGGGCCTCGGCGATATTCTTTTTAGTGTGCATCACGTCGATGTTTGATACGTCTCCAACGTATCTATAATTTTTGCTTGTTCCATGCTGTTATATTATCATTCTTGGATGTTTTACAATCATTTTATAGCAACTTTATATCATTTTTTGGGACTAACCTATTGACATATTGCCCAGTGCCAGTTGCTGTTTTTTTACTTGTTTTTTACTTCATAGAATATCAGTACCAAACAAAGTCCAAACGCAGAGAAACTTTTTGGAAAAATTTTATGGACTAGAAGACACCAGATGGGCCAAAGATGTACCAGAGGGGAGGCCTAAGGTGGGCACAACCCACCAGGGCGCGCCTGGGGGCCCAGGCACGCCCAGGGGGTTGTGCCCCCTTCGGTGACCTCCCGCACCGCCTCTTCGCCCTATAAATCCCCAAATATTCCAGAAACCCTAGGGGAGTCGATGAAACACAATTCCAGCCACCGCAAGTTCCAGAAACACGAGATCCAATCTAGACACCATCACGGAGGGGTTCATCATCCTCATTGGTGCCTCTCCGATGATGCGTGAGTAGTTCAGCATAGACCTATGGGTCCGTAGGCAGTAGCTAGACGGCTTCATCTCTCTCTTTTGATTATCAATACAATGGTCTCTTGGAGATCTATTTGATGTAACTCTTTTTTGCGGTGGGTTTGTTGGGATCCAACGCACTTTGAGTTTATGATTAGATCTATATCCATGAATATTATTCGAGTCTTCTTTTGATCTCTTATATGCATGATTATTTATAGCCTCGTATTTCTTCTTCGAATCTTTTGTGTAGTTAGGCCAACTAGATCGATTTTTCTTGCCATGGGAGAGGTGCTTTGTGATGGGTTCGATCGTGCGGTGTTCTTTCCCAGTGACAGAAGCAGCAGCAAGACACGCATGTATCGTTGCTATTAAGGATAACAAGATGGGGGCTATTCCTACATGAATAGATCTTGTCTACATCATGTCATCATTCTTATTGCATTACTCCGTTTTTCCATGAACTTAATACACTAGATGCATGCTGGATAGCGGTCGATGTGTGGAGTAATAGTAGCAGATGCAGGCAGGAGTCGGTCTACTAATCCTGGATGTGATGCCTTCATAGCTCGTATCCGCTTCGGTATTTACCCGAAGAGGAAGGGATGATGCAGCACAGTTAGGGTAGGTATTTTCCTCAGTTATGAAACCAAGGTTATCGAACCAATAGGAGAACCAAGCAACACTATGTAAACGGTACCTGCACACAAAGAACAAATACTTGCAACCCGACGCTTATGAGGGGTTGTCAATCTCTCTACGGGTAACGGCGCCAGATATTGTCAAGTTGACAGGATAAAAATTCTAATAGATTGGATAAATAGATCTGAAATAAACACAAAATAAAAGATGCAAATAAAAAGTGCAGCAAGGTATTTTTGGGTTTTTTGGAATAATAGATCTGAAAACAAAAGCGAATAAAAAGTAGATCGGAAAACAATATGATAAAAGATAGACCCGAGGGCTGTAGATTTCACTAGTGGCTTCTCTCGAGAAAATAGCATACGGTGGGTAAACAAATTACTGTTGGGCAATTGATAGAAAATTGAATAATTATGACGACATCCAGGCAATGATCATTATATAGGCATCACGTCCAAGATTAGTAGACCGACTCCTGCCTGCATCTACCACTATTACTCCACACAGTGACCACTATCTAGCATGCATCTAGTGTATTAAGTTCATGGAGAAACGGAGTAATGCAATAAGAACGATGACATGATGTAGACGAGATCTATTCATGTAGGAATAGCCCCCATCTTTTTATCCTTAATAGCAATGATACATGCATGTCTTGCTGCCCCTTCTGTCATTGGGAAAGAACACCGCACGATCGAACCCATCACAAAGCACCTCTTCCCATGGCAAGAAAAAAATCGATCTAGTCGGCCTAACTAAACCAAAGATTCAAAGAAGAAATATGACGCTATAAGTAATCATGCATATAAGAGATCAAAGAAACTCAAATAACTTTCATGGATATCATAAACTCAAAGTTCATCGGATCCCAACAAACCCACTAGAAAAAAGAGTTACATCAAATAGATCTCCAAGAGGCCATTGTATTGAGAATCAAAAAGAGAGAAGAAGCCATCTAGCTACTTCCTACGAACCCGTAGGTCTATGATGAACTACTCACGCATCATCGGAGAGGCATTAATGAGGATGCTAAACTCCTCTGTGATGGTGTCTAGATTGGATCTCGTGGTTCTGGAATTTGCGGCGGCTGGAATTGTGTTTCGTCGACTCCCCTAGGGTTTTTGGAATATTTGGGGATTTATAGGGCGAAGAGGTGGTGCGGGAGGCCACTGAGGTGGGCACAACATTGTGCCCCCCTCGAGGCACCCCTCTGGTACTTCTTTGGCCCAAGTTGTGTCTTCTGGTCCATAAAAATTCTCCAAAAAGTTTTGCTGCGTTTGGACTCCGTTTGGTACTGATAGTCTGTGAAGTAAAAAAACAAGCAAAAGCAGGAACTGGCACTAGGCACTATGTCAATAGGTTAGTCCCAAAAAAATGATATAAATTGCTATAAAATGATTGTAAAACATCCAAGAATGATAATATAACAGCATGGAACAATCAAAAATTATAGATACGTTGGAGACGTATCATGCCTATATATTGATCATTGCCTTGGATATCGTCATAATTATTCGATCTTCTACCAATTGCCCAATAGTAATTTGTTTACCCACTGTGTGCTATTTTCTTGAGAGAAGCCACTAGTCAAATCTACGGCCCCCGGGTCTATTCTTTATCATATTTGCTTTGAGATCTATTTTTATTTGCTTTTGTTTTCAGATCTATTATTCCAAAAACCCAAAAATACCTTGCTGCACTTTTTTGCTATTTATTTTATTTTGCGTTTTATTGAGATCTATCTATCCAATCTACACAATTTTTATCCCGTCAACTTGACAATTTCTGGCGCCGTTACCCGTAAGAGGGATTGACAACCCCTCATAAGCATCGGGTTGCAAGTATTTGTTCTTGGTGTGCAGGTACCGTTTACATAGTGTTGCTTGGTTATCCTACTGGATTGATACCTTGGTTTCATAACTGAGGGAAATACCTACCGTAGTTGTGCTGCATCATCCCTTCCTCTTTGGGGAAATACCGACGTAGTTCAAGCGACATCAAAAGGAATTTCTGGCGCCGTTGCCGGGAGACATCATCAACATCTATCAGGTTCCTAATCACAAATATCATCTCCTTGCAATTTACTTTAATTGCCATTTGCCTCTCATTTTCATTTCCCCCACTTCACAAAAATATTTTCCTTTTTATTCTCCTTCTTTTCGTTTGTCTTTTTCTTGTTTGATCTTTTATTTGCTTGTGTTGCCATGTGCCTTCTATACGCTTGCATCTTCGCTTGCTAAAAATCTATTGATATGGATCCTCATCCACTCGCTAATCTTTTTAAAAGATCCAATCATGATGAAGCAATTGCTAGTGAGTTAAGTGCACTAGATTATCTTTATGAAGTTTTGCTTGAGATTCATGAATCTGAAAATTGTGATGAAGAAATTTATGAAGTGATTCATGATAGCTCCTTGAATGAAAAGCATGATTGCGATGATTTTACTATAAATTCTATTAATGTCAATTGTGCTAATAATATGCAAAACCCCAAGCTTGGGGATGCTAATTTTGCTATGTCCACTACTTATTGCAATGATCATGATTGGGGTGATTCTTCTTATGATCAAGAAAATTTATTTAAGCTTCATGATGAATATGATATTGATAATAATGTTTGCAATAATATTGAAAGTGGGTTCGGAAGAGCGTCAACTTTAGGTAAAAATAATCCCACATATTTGGATAGTGTTCAATCTTATGAATTTTTTTATGAAAGTGGGTTTGGAGAAGTCATGACTTTAGTTGATGTTAATCCCACTATCTTGGAAGATCATAAAACTTTTATGCATGAGGACCATGAAGAAAAAAAATTATATGATAGGTATATTCTTGAATTTGATTATGATCCTACATGTAATTATTATGAGAGAGGGAAATATGGTTGTAGAAATTTTCATGTTACTAATTTACCTCTCGTTATGTTGAGATTGTTATTGTTTCTTTCTTCTTCCTTGCATATGCTATATATTTCTTGTCTTGATAATTTTTTTGCTTATAAAACCCCTATGCATCGGAAGTATGTTAGAATTAAATGTGTCTGTCACATGTATTATGATGCTCTCTTTGTGTTTCAATTCTTATCTTTCATGCGAGTATCACCAAAATTATCAATGCCTAGCGAGGGGCATAAAACGATAGCGCTTGTTGGGAGGCAACCCAATGAATAAAATTTATTTTTGCCTTTTTATTTCTGTTCTTGAGTGTTTGCACAATTATGCCTCTGTTATGATTGTGTTTTTTATTTTTTTAATTAGTGTTTGTGCCAAGTAAAGCCTTTGGGATAACTTTGGTGATAGTTGATTTGATCCTGTTGAAAAACAGAAACTTTTGTATCCAGAAACAGAATTTTTTAAATTAACATAAGTGAACAAAAATTCTGATTTTTTTAAAAAAGATTGATATACAAATTGCCTCTGTTTTCTCAATATTTCAGAATTTTTTAAGTTACAGAAGTATGAGAACAATTCCCATCTTTATAGACTGTTCTGTTTTTGACAGATTTTGTTTTCTTTGCATTGTGTGCTTATTTTTTATGAATCTATGGATTGTATCGGGGGGTATAAGCCATGTTAAAGTTAGAATACAGTAGATATAATGCAGTGCCAAAATTTGAATCGGTTTTCTACAGTACTTAAAGTAAATATTGGATTTGTTATACTAACGGATCTCACGAAGGTTTTGTTAAGTTTTGTGTGATTGAAGTTTTCAAGTTTTGGGTGAGATCGCGATGGATGAAGGAATAAGGAGTGAAAAGAGCCTAAGCTTGGGGATGCCCCATGGCACCCCAAGTTAATATTCAAGGAGAACCAAGCAACTAAGCTTGGGGATGCCCCGGAAGGCATCCCCTCTTTCTTCTAACGGACATCTGTATTTTACTTGGAGCTATATTTTTATTCGTCACATATCATGAGTTTTTCTTGGAGCGTCTTGTATTATGTGAGTCTTTGCTTGTTTTGCTTTTTAGTTTGTCACAAGTATACTTGCTGGACACACCTATTTAATAGAGCCAAAATTATGCTATGATTTGTTAGAATTGCTCTTTATGCTCCACTTAAATTTTTTGAGCTATGTAATTGCTCTAGTGCTTCACTTATATCTTTTTTAGCACGGTGTGATTTAATATTTTTGAAGAAATGCTCTCATGCTTCACTTAGATTTATTTGAGAGTTAGTAAATTTTTTGAAGAAATTCTCTCATTCTTCACTTATATTATTTTGAGAGGCGGAAAATTTTATGCTCATGTTCTTGACTTAAATTTGTTTGAGCTTGTCAAAAGCAATTGCAATATATGAAACTAGTCCCAAAGTGATAGATATTCAAGAGGGATATAATAAAAACTTTCATGAAGATCATTGGACAAAATAAACTTGATTCTTTGTAATAGTTTTGAGATATGATGATAGTGATATGTGAGTCATGTTGGTGAGTAATTATGCTTTAGTAAGAATATTGTTGTTAAGGTTTGTGATTCCCTATGCAAGCACGAAAATCAATAGTTGTGCAATGAAATTACATCCTACTTGGGGTGCATTATTCGGTGTTAGTTATGCTTAATGCTCGCTTATGTGATTTTTCGTTTCTTGGTTGGTTGCTTCTCAATCTTTTTGCTAGCCTCCACTTGTACTAAGTAGAAATACTACTTGTGCATCCAAAATCCTTATACCCAGTTTTGCCATATGAGTCCACCATACCTACCTATATGCGGTATTTCAATGTCGTTCTAAGCAAATTTGTATGTGCCATCTCTAATTTTCGAAATAAATTTCCTTTTTGTGTGCCCGTACCACTCATGAAGCGGCAGGGGGTGGCCAATATTTTCCATGCTAGATGTGTTATTCTCAAGATGAGTGTTTATTCAATTGTCATTGCATGAGAGTGTGGCGGTAATAGGGATGCCCAGTCCCGAAATGAAAAAAAAATTAGTTTATGTTGTCAAATAATAAATTCCTTGGAAAGTGTTGGTATGGAAGGCACCCGTGGATACGGCTAGCCATGGATTGTGAAAGAATGGTGGAAAAAGGAATAAACTTTATTTTCTGTTTGGGAACCGCCTATGATATATCTAGCATAGAAAGTGTTGGTAATTACTCGGTCGTTTTCGTTGGCGGGAAAAGTATGCCTCTCAAAGTTGTTCATCTCTCAATTTAAGCTTTGAGCTCTGGCACCTCTACAAATCCCTACTTCCCTTTGCGAAGGGCCTATCTATTTACTTTATGCAATTTTATTTTTTATTTGAGTCTCCATCTTCTCTTATAAAGCACCAACTAAGGGGCACTATGATCATACTTGAGCATTGGATGTAGCTAATATGCGAGTGTGTTTCATGAATGGATCAATGATTGAGAATGATGGGCTAGGGATAACTTTCTTTAGTGTTGATATTTTGAAAGACATGGTTGCTTGTTGATATGCTTGAGTATTGAAATCTTCATGTCAAAACTAGACTATTGCTTTGAACCATATAAAAGTCCAAATGTCCATGCTACAAAAGAAAAGAATATGTGATGAACATGTTAGGCAACATTCCACATCAAAAATTTTGTTTTTATCATTTACCTACTCGAGGACGAGTAGGAATTAAGCTTGGGGATGCTGATATGTCTCCAACGTATCTATAATTTTTGCTTGTTCCATGTTGTTATATTATCATTCTTGGATGTTTTAGAATCATTTTATAGCAACTTTATATCATTTTTTGGGACTAACCTACTGACATAGTGCCCAGTGCCACTTGATGTTTTTTGCCTGTTTTTTACTTCACAGAATATCAGTACCAAATGGAGTCCAAACGCAACAAAACTTTTTGGAGAATTTTTATGGACCAGAAGACACCAAATGGTCCAAAGATGTACCAGAGGGGAGGCCCGAGCTGGGCACAACCCACCAGGGCACGCCTGGGGGCCCAGGCGCACCCAGGGGGGTTGTGCCCCCCATGGTGACCTCCCGCACCGCCTCTTCGCTCTATAAATCCACAAATATTCCAGAAACCCTAGGAGGGTCGACGAAACACAATTCCAGCCGCCGCAAGTTCCAGAACCACGAGATCCAATCTAGACACCATCACGGAGGGGTTCATCATCCTCATTGGTGCCTCTCCGATGATGTGTGAGTAGTTCAGCGTAGACCTACGGGTCCGTAGGTAGTAGCTAGATGGCTTCCTCCCTCTCTTCTGATTCTCAATACAATGGTCTCTTGGAGATCTATTTGATGTAACTCTTTTCTGCGGTGTGTTTGTTGGGATCCGATGAACTTTGAGTTTATGATCAGATCTATATCCATGAATATTATTTGAGTCTTCTTTTGATCTCTTATATGAATGATTATTTATAGCATCATATTTCTTCTTCGAATCTTTGGTTTAGTTAGGCGAACTAGATCAATTTTTCTTGCCATGGGAAGAGGTGCTTTGTGATGGGTTCAATCGTGCGGTGTTCTTTCCCAGTGACAGAAGGGGCAATAAGACACGCATGTATCGTTGCTATTAAGGATAACAAGATGGGGGCTATTCCTACATGAATAGATCTCGTCTACATCACGTCATCGTTCTTATTGCATTACTCCATTTTTTCATGAACTTAATACAATAGATGCATGCTGGATAGCGGTTGATGTGTGGAGTAATAGTAGTAGATGCAGGCAGGAGTCCGTCTACTAATCTTGGATGTGATGCCTATATATTGATCATTGCCTTGGATATCGTCATAATTATTCGATCCTCTATCAATTGCCCAACAGTAATTTCTTTACCCACCGTGTGCTATTTTCTTGAGAGAAGCCACTAGTGAAATCTACGCGCCCGGGGTCTATTCTTTATCATATTTGCTTTGAGATCAATTTTTATTTGCTTTTGTTTTCAGATCTATTATTCCAAAAACCCAAAAATACCTTGCTGCTCTTTTTTGCTATTTATTTTATTTCATGTTTTATCGAGATCTATCTATCCAATCTACATAATTTTTATCCCGTCAACTTGACAATTTCTGGCGCCGTTACCTGTAAGAGGGATTGACAACCCCTCATAAGCGTCGGGTTGCAAGTATTTGTTCTTTGTGTGCAGGTACCGTTTACATAGTGTTGATTGGTTCTCCTATTGGATTGATACCTTGGTTTCATAACTGAGGGAATTACCTATTGTAGCTCTGTTGCATCATCCCTTCCTCTTTGGGGAAATACCGACGTAGTTCAAGCGACATCAATGTGTTGGGGAACGTTGCATGGAAAAGAAAAAAAAATCTACGCACACGCAAGATCTATCCATGGAGATGCATAGCAATGAGAGGGGAGAGTGTGTCTACGTACACTCGTAGACCGTAAGCGAAAGCGTTTATCAACGCGGTTGATGTAGTCGTACACCTTCACGATCCGCCCGATCAAGTACCAAACGTACGGCACCTCTGTGTTCAGCACATGTCCAGCTTAATGTCGTCCTCGCCTTCTTGATCCAGCAAGATGGTCAAAGTAGTAGATGAGTTCCGGTAGCACGACGGTGTGGTGACGGTGGTGATGCAACTATCTCCGCAGGGCTTCGCCGAGCACTACAAAAATATGACCGAGGACGAACTAGAGGGAGAGGGGCGCCGCACACGGCTAGGGAATCGTGGTGTATGTTGCCCCTCTCCCTTCTCTCATATATATAGGTGGAGGGGGAGGGAGTCAGCCCCTATGGTGCCCCAAGTGGCCGGCGCCTGCCCTGGCCGAATCTCCCCTTCCATATTTGTGCATGGGGGAGGAAAGGGGGGCTAGCTACCTTTGGGGCGCCTCCCCCTTCCCTCCCTCCCTCCCTCTTTGGTGTGTGGGCAAGGGGTGTAGGGGCACACCAGCCCCCTTATGGGATGGTGTGCTCCCCCCCCCCTTTGGCCCATAAGGCCCACTGCTTGCCGGTGGCTTCCCGGAACCCTTTCCGTCACCCTGATAAAATACCCGGTACTTCCGAAACCTTTCCGGTGACCAAATACTATCATCCTATATATCAATCTTTATCTCCGGACCATTACAGAGCTCCTCTTCATGTCCGTGATCTCATCCGGAACTCCGAACAACAATCGGTCATCAACTCACATAACTCATACAATACTATATCGTCAACGAACGTTAAGCGTGCGGACCCTACGGGTTCGAGAATGATGTCTATGGTTAGGAAACCTTAACCATCTTTTGATCAACGAGCTAGTCTAGTAGAGGCTCACTAGGAACACGGTATTTGTTTATGTATCCACACAGGTATTCAAGTTTCCGTTCAATACAATTCTAGCATGAATAATAAACCTTTATCATGATTAAGGAAATATAATAATAACCATTTTATTATTGCCTCTAGGGCATATTTCCATCAGTATCCCACTTGCACTAGAGTCAATAATCTAGTTCACATCACCATGTGATTAACACCCATAGTTCACATCGCAATGTGACCAACACCGAAAGAGTTTACTAGAGTCAATAATCTAGTTAACATCGCCATGTGATTAACACCCAAAGAGTACTAAGGCGTGATCATGTTTTGCTTGTGAGAGAAGTTTAGTCAATGGGTCTGTCACATTCAGATCCGTATGTATTTTGCAAATTTCTATGTCTACAATGCGCTGCATGAAGCTACTCTAGCTAATTGCTCCCACTTTCAATATGTATCCAGATTGAGACTCAGAGTCATCCGAATCGGTGTCAAAGCTTGCATCGATGTAACCCTTTACGACAAACTCTTTATCACCTCCATGACCTAGAAATATTTCCTTAGTCCTCTTAGGTAACTAAGGATAATTTTGACCACTGTCCAGTGATCTACACCTGGATCACTATTGTACCCCCTTGCCAAACTCATGGCAAGGTACACAACAGTCTGGTACACAGTATGGCATACTTTATAGAACCTATGGCTGAGGCATAGGGAATGACTTTCATTCTCTCTCTATCTTCTGCTGTGGTCGGGCTTTGAGTCTTACTCAATTTCACACCTTACAATACAGGCTAGAACTCCTTCTTTGACTGGTCCATTTTGAACTCCTTCAAAATCTTGTCAAGGTATGTACTCATTGAAAATCTTATCAAGCGTCTTGATCTATCTCTATAGATCTTGATGCCTAATATGTAAGCAGCTTCACCGAGGTCTTTCATTGAAAAATTCTTATTCAAGTATCCTTTTATGCTATCCAGAAATTCTATATCATTTCCAATCAGCAATATGTCATCCACATATAATATCAGAAATGCTACAGAGCTCCCACTCACTTTCTTGTAAATACAGGCTTCACCATAAGTCTGTATAAAACCATATGCTTTGATCACCTCCTCAAAGCGTATATTCCAACTCCGAGATGCTTGCACCAGTCCATAGATGGATCGCTAGAGCTTGCACACTTTGTTAGCACCTTGAGGATTGACAAAAACTTCCGGTTGCATCATATACAACTCTTCCTCAAGAAACCCGTTAAGGAATGCAAGGTTTTTGACATCCATTTTCTAGATTTCATAATCATAAAATGTGGCAATTTCTAACATGATTCGGACAGACTTAAGCATCGCTACGGATGAGAAAGTCTCATCATAGTCAACCCCTTGAACTTGTCGAAAACCTTTTGCAACAAGTTGAGCTTTGTAGACAGTGATATTACCGTCAGCGTTCATCTTCCTCTTAAAGATCCATTTATTCTTTATGGCTTGCTAATCATCGGGAAAATCCACCAAAGTCCACACTTTGTTCTCATACATGAATCCTATCTCAGATCTCATGGCCTCAAGCCATCTTTCGGAATCTGTGCTCATAATAGTTTCTTCATAGTTCGTAGGTTCGCTGTTGTCCAACAACATGACTTCAAGGATAGGATTGTCGTACCACTCTGGTGCGGAACATGTTCTGGTCGACCTACGAGGTTCAGTAGTAACTTGATCTGAAGTTTCATGATCATCATCATTTGCTTCCTCTCTTGTTAGTGTAGGCATCACGGGAACAGCTTTCTCTGATGTAGTACTTTCCAATTCGAGAGAAGGTACAATTACCTCATCAAGTTTCTACTTTCCTCCCACTCACTTCTTTCGAGAGAAACTCCTTCTCTAGAAAGGACCCATTCTTAGCAACAAAGATTTTGCCTTCGGATCTGTGGTAGAAGGTATACCCAATAGTTTCATTCGGGTATCTGTAGGATCGAAAGTAGGTCTAGAGGGGGGTGATTAGACTACTTGACCAAATAAAAATCTAGCCTTTTCCCAATGTTAAGTCTTGGCAGATTTTAGCAACTTAGCACAAGTCAAGCAATCAACCTACACATGCAATTCTAAGAGTATAGCAGCGGAAAGTAAAACATTGCATATGAAGGTAAAGGGAAGGGTTTGGAGAAGGCAAACGCAATGTAGACACGAAGATTTTTGGCATGGTTCCGATAGGTGGTGCTATCGTACGTCCACGTTGATGGAGACTTCAACCCATGAAGGGTAACGGTTGCGTGAGTCCACGGAGGGCTCCACCCACGAATGGTCCACGAAGAAGCAACCTTGTCTATCCCACCATGGCCATCGCCCACGAAGGACTTGCCTCACTCAGGTAGATCTTCACGAAGTAGGTGATCTCCTTGCCCTTACAAACTCCTTGGTTCAACTCCACAATCTTGTCGGAGGCTCCCAAGTGACATCTAACCAATCTAGGAGGCACCACTCTCCAAAAGGTAATAAATGGTGTGTTGATGATGAACTCCTTGCTCTTGTGCTTCAAATGATAGTCTCCCAACACTCAACTCTCTCTCACAGATTTGGCTATGGTGGAAAGATGATTTGAGTGGAAAGCAACTTGGGGAAGGCTAGAGATCAAGATTCTTGTGGTTGGATTGGAATGTCTTGGTATCAACACATGAGTAGGTGGTTCTCTCTCAGAAAATGAGTAGTGGAAGTGTAGGCACGTTCTGATGGCTCTCTGTTGAATAGACAAGGGGGTGGAGGGGTATATATAGCCTCCACACAAAATCTAACCGTTACACACATTTGACCCAACTAGGTCAGACAGAATAGGTGAACTCGGTGAGACCGATTCAGTTCAAAATGTGAACGTTAGGATTTTCGGTGGGACTGACATGATCAACTCGGTAGGACCGATGCGCTAGGGTTAGGGCAAAACCTCATCTTGGTGTGACCGATTGCATGAACTCGGTGAGACCGATTTAAGCAATGAGCAAACAGAGAGTTGGTCAGGCAAACTCGGTGGGACTGATTGTTCCTTTCGGTGATGCCGAAATGTTACGAAAGGTAAACAAAGAGTTTGCATTGCAAACTCGGTGGGACCGATCGCTCATTTCAGTGAGACCGAAATGTTACGAAGGGAAACAGAGAGTTTGCAATCCCATCTCGGTGAGACCGAGATCCCTATCGGTGAGACTGAACTGATTAGGGTTTCTGGCTATGGCTATGTCAAAAGAACTCGATGGCGCCGGATAGATCAAATTGGTGGGGCCGAGTTTGACTTTAGGTTTAGGACATATATGGAATTGAGAAAGTGGTGGAGGGCTTTGGAGCATATCACTAAGCATTTTGAGCAAGTAGACCATTAAGCAACACCTCATCCCCTTTTAATAGTATTGGCTTTTCCTATGGACTCAATGTGATCTTGGATCACTAAAATAGAAATGAAGAGTCTTGAGCTTTTGCCAATATTTGTCCTTAGCATTTTGAGGGGTCCACATCTCTAGTCCATGCCATTGCCAATCATTGAACTTTCTGAAATAATCAACTTGAATGGATATTAGGTGAATGAGCTATATGTTGTTATGAATTACCAAAACCATCCAGGGATTAGTTGCACTTTCAATCTCCCCCTTTTTGGTAATTGATGACAACATATAGATCAAAGCTTCGACAAATGATAATTTGAATGAAATATATCGTCGCTTTGAGAAGTATGTGATAAGCAAGGGCTCCCCCTAAATTTGTGCATTATTTAAAATTTGCTTTTGAATGCAAATGCACAATCGATTAGGATCATGGGTTACTCATCCATGTCACATACATCGTGGTGGAGCGCTCCAAATGATAGAATATAAATAGCATGCACTCATCACCAAGGCAAACATGATTGATCATACACTAGTAATAAGATATCATCATTCAAGCACACATTAAAGCATAATATGATCAATCACATGATCATAAGAGTTTGACATACTCTTATCTCACACACAAGCATAAATATTGTAGCAAACAAACGAGCAAATAACAAGTAGCAAGAGAGGCAAACAAAAGCAAAACACACACACTCTCTCTCTCTCTCGAAGCCTATGATCTATACACTTTCTCCCCCTTTGGCAACAAGTTACCAAAATGCTTGAAAATGCATAGTGCTATGTGGCACTCTAAGCACGATCTCCAGGAGCTCCGGTGTGCGAAGATGGCGTGGAGAGGACAGCATCTGCAAAAGCTTCCGATGATGACTGAGGAACTGGAGGAGTTGCAACTAGAGGGGCAACTGGGGCAGTGGCTGCAGGTGCTGAAGTGGTGGCTCTTGTGTCACTGACTGGCACAGCTACAGACCTGTTGGCTCTAGGCACTCTCTGAAATGCCTCTGTGGTAGCTCTTCCTCTCCTGTCCTCAGCTTCTTCTTGGAGTTGCTCAACTGTGGTCTGAATCTCTGTGACCTTCAAGTCTAGATCATAAAATTTTGTTTCAATGATCCTCTCAAGGCTCTCTTGATTTTGAGTCAGGGTAGCTAGTCCTTTCTCAATTCTCACAGTGGCCTCAAGCAGATAGCTGAGCTGATCCTGCTTGGTCTTGAGATTTATAGCTGAGACATCTGGAACCTTGGAAATCTTTGCTGCCTTTGCTTTTTCTCTCTTCTCCTGAGCCTCCACAGATGTAGGATGTGATGCATCCATGACAACAACATTGTCCTCAAAGTCTGGCCTCAGGGGAAGGTGCTCTCTGTCTAGCAGATATGTGCCTGTGCCCATCTTGGAGTCGATGAGCATATGAATGTGTGGGGCATATCCACATGACCTCTTCTGATCTGCTGCAGTCCTCTTAACTGTTTCAACAATCAAGGTCATCTCCTTGAACTTCTCTAGCACATCAAACATATGTAAAAAGTTAATTGAGTGCCCTCTGATCATCCTGTCATCTCCAGATTTGGGCAACAAGGTGTGCCTCAATATAGTGTTGATGGTTGGCAGCCCTGACAACAGATAGTAAATGGACCCAAACTTGTGAGTCCCCAAAGCATCATCTGGAATCTCCTTGTACATGTGTGCCATGGAGTCATGGCCTTTCCTGGGCTTTGCATAGACATCTGTGTCATCCTCTGCTTCTTCAGGGGCATTGATCAGCTTGGCCCACTCAGCAATTGAAGATTGGTACCTAGTACCCTCAGTCATCCAGACTATCTTGCCATCTGGGTAAAAATGTGCAGTTGAATAAAATTGCATCACCATCTCATCATTCCATTTTGTCAATTTCTGACCAACAAACTTGTCAACTCCATTCATCCTGAAGCTCTCATGAACTCCAGGGAAGTAGTCTTCATTGTCATCAATGAACTTCCAGTCGACCCATCTCATGTCACCAACTATGGGCTTCTTGTCTAGGAGAATTGTCTCATAGAAGTCTTGCTGCTCCTTGGTGTGGAACCTATAATCCACAGCAGTCCTTCTCCTTGTAGAATAGGGGTCTGTCTACCTCCATAGTCTGAGACCTGCATCTTTTCTCACTTTCATGTTCTCTGCAATTGGATGAGTGTCATCTTGATCTGGTATCTTTTGTTTTAGCTTCCTGAGCACTTGCTGCTCCTCATCTTCTTGAGCTTCAGGCACTAGGGCCTTGTTCTTCTCTGTAGCTGAGACATTTCTTGTGCTTCTCTTAGGTGTTGTTGGCTTTGGAGCTTGAGCTTGTGAAGATTGCTTGGGAGTTGTCTTGGGCTTGGATGGAGCAGCCCCAGACTTAATAGCATCTCCCATCAATTTCTGAGATTTCTGAGCTGGTGCAGGATCTTCTTCTTCCTCATCATCTTCATCTGGATCTCTCATCATTGATGATCTGCCAATCACTCTGGCCATGGTCTTCTTGACCCTTTCTTTCCTCTTCCTGCCTCTAGCAG